>JAQMYF010018175.1:0-34148 GCA_030014195.1 Neosilurus mollespiculum
GTATTAAACAGTATTAATATATAAAATATTACAACAAGATGTATCATTAGTGTATTTGGTAACTGCAGTGGTGACAAAGGAATGCCTATATTTACACTGGAAATGTATCTTTTGCACCATAACCTATTCATTGCATTTAGCAGTAGGTGTCGCCAATGAGTATTGTGTTCAAAGAATCCACGTGTAATGAACCTTTGGGTGAATCACTGGACTGGAAAGTCTGAGTGCTTCATGAAGCTTCATTTGTCCATAACTGATTATAATCTATTTATATTTCAATAAAGATATTACCTCAACAGGGACAAAACACTCTGTTTTAAGCAGCGTGTACCGTCGTCGTCAGCTATCGTATGCTTTGCAGCGTGTTGATGACATCACGTCGGAAGGCTCCGTGGTGCAGCGCTAAATCACCCAGCTCCCTCACTCCCTTCCTTGTCCAGGCTCGGATGTTGTCAAACCATTGTGTCCGTTGGCGACCACGTAACCTGCTCCCTTCCATCCGGCCCTCCATGATGATGTTTTCTAGCCCGGATCTTCTTTTCACATGGCTATACCATGTCAGTTTTTGTTTTTTGACCATTTTCAGTAGTTTTCGCTCTTGTCCAACTCTATTCAGGATCCATTCGTTGTATGTATGCTCTCGGTAAGATATCCGCAACATTCTTCTCTACATCTACATTTTGAAAGCCTCTATGCCCTTCTTGTCTCTCTTATTTACCGTCCAGCTCTCACAGCCATAGATGCCGATGGGCCAGATGAGCGCTCTTACCAGTCTTGATTTCAAAGATATGCGAATGTCATTGCTGCTCCAGATGTTGGTCAACTTCATCATCGTCGTTCTTGCAATGGCTAGTCTAGTTCGTATCTCTGCTTTACATGTGCCATCTTCTGTGATACTTGCTCCAAGGTATTTGTAGGAGTCCACTTGTTCCAACTCTTAAGATTTAAGTTGCACTTTGAGTTCAACTTGGCTTCGGCCTGCTGCCATAACTTTGGTTTTTCTTACATTCAGGTACAGTACATGTATCCATCTGTATACCATAGTCTGTAGCTCGCCTTCTGAGTTTGATATAAGCACAGTATCATCTGCATGTCTGAGATTTGATCATTTTGTTCCTTGAATAGTGACACGGACTGTTTCTTCAATGGCTTCTGGCATGTGTTCTGTGTACGTATTGAATAAACATATGGCGTGCACCATAAATGCCATAAACTCGCCATACTTCAACTGCTGGGAGTAAGGGGTACCAATATGGTGGCCGGTGGCTTCAATTTATTTCAGCTGTGCAGCATGTTCTGCACGCTCCCGTAGTGCTCAGTATGTAGGATGCATTTCTGATTTGCGAATAAACCTAAATTTTATAAGAACCAGGTAAAAAAATTTATTAAAATATTTCATTAAACAATTTTAAGAATAAAAACATTGTCGGATTTCCCACAGTGAGTTATTGATGAGTCATTTATCGTTAATTTTTTGAAGCGCTTAATCCTAATTTTTTGTATGGGGGCGGGGCTGCACTGTCAGAGGCGGAGCTGTGGACCCGGGGTGGGCCTGTGATCATATAGGGGTGGGGCTTCACAGCAGCAGCAGGCTGAAGTCCAGTGTGTTGATACTGGCAATCAGCTCCTTCCAGAAGTTGAAGGTGGAGAACTCAGACATCTCCAGGTCTTCGTCATATCCGCCCATCTTGGGATTACTTTTCCCTGTTTTCCCAGCAAAAGACCCGTCCTTCAATTTGGGCTCGAAGAACCCCAGATGCTCGAGCTCGGATAGGTCCAATGCGGCGATCGGCTGCCTCCAGAACAGGAAGGAGTCAATCTGGCTGCTTGTTATGTCCAGCATTTTAATCTTTGTTGTTGATCTCGGAGGTTTTTTTTTTTTTTTTTTTTTTTTTTCTGCTGTACGGTGATGAATTTATGAATGCAGTGTGCGTTGCTCCTCGTGCGGATCCTAATTAGGACCATGGGGAGGCTGGGGCTTATCTCAGCCGACTCTGGGCGAGGGCAGAGTTGATGTTAAGTTGTCTGTTATGTACCACGCTCCTTAAAAGAGCCTCGCTACCCTTATACAGTGGCTTGCAAAAGTATTCGTACCCCTTGAACTCTTTCATATTGTGTTATGTGACATCCTGCTGGAAGGTGAACCTCCACCTCAGTCTCAAGTTTTGTGCATGTCTTTGGATGGTGGGAAGACCTACGCAAGCACGTAAAGAACCTGTAAACTCCACGCAGAAACACCCTCGCCAAGCCATGCCGCCCCTATATCAATGTGGAACAGCCAATTAGCCTAATGTGCATGTTTTTGGACTGTGGGAGAAAACCAGAGTACCTGGAGGAAACCCAGGTGAGCATAGGGATAAAATCCAAACTCCACATATAAACGCTCTTGCCAAGCCAACGACTTGACCCCAGGACCTTCTTGCTGTGATGCGGCCGTACTAACGACTATGCTACCATGAAAAAGCAACATCTAAACCACAAGAAATGTAATTTTTATTAGGATAAATTCTTTTTTTTCCCCCAAATCAATGATGGAACCCCCCCCTTTTTTTTTGCTAAAACAAACAAACACAAACAAACAAACAAAAAACAAACATATGCATAACTGTCCATGCAGATTTATAATTTCTGATAACAGAATCCTTATATCAGTAGGATAAAGTATTTTGGCATGCAATGAGTTTTTCAATGCTTCAGATTATTCATTCATTCATTTTCTGAACCACTCAATCTTAATTAGGGTCACAGGGATGCTGGTGCCCATCTCAGAGTATCAGTCCTGCCTGTGAGGGCAGAGTACACCCTAGACAGCTCGCCAGGCCATCGCAGGGCAGAAACACGCTCACGGTAACTCAGTGGCCTACTCCTTACAAATGACAGCAATGGTTCTTTTACATGCCTCTCACCTCAGACAGCGAGAGACATGGGTGGCCTTTAATAACCCAGTTAGCTGCACTGGGGAGACAGCAGTGAGAACCCCGTGATAGTGGGCCTTGTATCTCCGACCTTCGGATCAGTAAGCCAGCACCCTACCAAAAGGGCCACCACTGCCCCTGCTTCAACTTATTTTTCAGGAAAATATCAGAGCAATATTAAAAAAAACTAAACTCACAAAGATCTTAAGGGAGGCACTGCTTTTAGGCAGTGTCTAAATCAATATATATTAGAGAAGTGCCCTTGTATGAGCAGCAAGGAGTCATTTGGGGTTTCATCATCAAAATATTCCATTCACTGGGCCAAGCAGCGTGTATTTATCCACCTCCATTTAACAGAAGCACTGTAGCTAGAAGGCAAACGGCAAACACACACACACACACACACACACACACACACACACACATATATGTATATGTATGCACGAATGTATGGTTGTTTATCTCAGACAGCTCAGTTATAATTATGGCATAATCCTACGATGGGTTTGGACGTGTCCCCTTAATTTCCCTAGAAACAGTAAGAGAATGAACAAGGTGAAATTATTCATCTATTTACTCCTGTCACCAGTCCATCAGAGGGCATCACGCACATATACACCCTAAAATAGCTAATCCACCTATCTGTTATGTGGATGGAAAAACTTGTGGAAATTGGAATTACAGGAAGAACAGAACTGAGTGCTTGCCTGTATTTTGCTGGAAGAACAGGAAACAGGAGCGTCTTTACTCAGGCGGTAACTGAGGTCAGGATCAAACCAGCGCCCCTGGAGCTGTGAAGTGGAGATGCTACAAGTTGCACCATCACAGAGGTTTCATATCAAATGTGTCACACTCAAATTCTTGATATGTATGCAATAATAAGGTAATAACATGTATTATTACTGAATATATTCAACACAATTCCACTCCTTTATTGACTCCTTCTAGAATAATTACATCGCATGCACTGCCCACAGATACCTAGCACAGGAAAAGCCTGATCTGATATCTCAGGATTTAAAAAATATTCAGAGAGGATAACTTTTTAATCAAAATGACAGACACTCACAGTTTTTCACGGTCACTTGTAGCATTTTTGTATGAAAAATCTATTAAATGTATGAAAGATTTATCCATGGATGGTGTTTTTTTTTTTTATTCTATTGTCAATCTGTCCTCTACCTACAGTCCACCTTCATCATGTCTGTTTTTCTGTTTTCAAATTTGTAGCTCAAAGACCTAACAGAGCTTCGCTCTAATCCTGTAAAACACTGCTAGAGGGATTCACTCACTCCCTTACTTATTTGCTAAACCATTTACTCCTACTGGAGCCTATCTCAGCTGACACTGGGTGAAGGCATATTCCCAAGTAACAGCGACTATCAACCTGGGAATCACTGTTGATGCCACAGCCATCCGTGACCAGGAGTCCATAGGGGCTATTTGGCCGAGCTCTCACGAGACGGAGGGATATGTTCACTTTCCTGTCACACACAGTGATCACCAGCCAATCATGGGCGTCTGTGAGCTCATTCGTACGAGGGGGCGGATAGCGCTTTCCCTCCGAGTGTGTTAGGCCGCCCCCAAATACGCATGCGCAGCAGTTCGAAAAGAGGCGGGTGGCAACATCACATCTCACGGAGGGGGCATGTGCATGCTTATGCCCCTTACTGGCTGGTGGTAGTTGTGTGATAATGAAGGTAATACTTGATGGGCGGGAACTGGGTATGACTAAATTCCGGGGGAAGGGGGAGGGGTAAAGCATGATTATAGCAATAATGATAGTATACAGATATTAAACAAACAAATCAAATGTAAATAAGTGAATGTCTGAATAAAACAAAACTACTGTGGGCATAAATACAAATAATAAGTCCGTTGGGCTTTTACACCCGAGCCTCGTGGCTCATCAGGCCGGAGCTTATCCCCAGTTTCTGTAGCGTGAAGCAACTAGGAGTTCAACTCCTCCTGGATGGGACGCTTGTCTATGGCAGGTTACCTTCCCAGTAATTTTTACTGGTACCCATTTATACTGCTGGGCTGACTGAGGCACACTTGTGGTTAAGACCCAGGGGTCTTAGCATGGTGGGGGTCTAACAGGGATACAAACTCATTACCTCTCATGAGCCCAGCACCCTAACCATTACACCACCCACCCTCATCTATACATAATACTACATTTCATTTACATATATCAGACAAGCGTCTGTTCATTTTCATGAAAGTATGGAAATGGTGCAGTGTTTTCCAATGCATACACTTCCTTGTTTATCTATCTCTTTCTCATCTGTCCCGTCCCACTTTTTGCACTACAGCGGCACTCCAATGTATGAGAACTCATTTGAATTTTTCTCACGAAAACAGGGTTCATGAAGCACAGTGAGTTTTGGTAGGAAAGGACATCAACTATGCATGCAAGCTTTTATTAAGTTTTGGTTGAATTCCCTTTAAGCATTTCTGCAAAAACACCAGAAGGTTCAGGGGCTTTTCCTAGCTTCATCTTGGCCAATGCCTCTGCCACCATTTCAGATGTTACAAGTATAGGAGAGCCAGCAACAGGGTCAGATCTGGGGAGGTCTTCAAATGACCAAGGAACCACTATGTTGAGCGGGCACTTGTAATGCTCTTACCATGCCATCTTCTTGGTGTCGACACTAACCGCGAGATTACCATGATCGTCCATAACACAGCCGTCACCGTCTATATCCTGATTCTTTTTCCTTATCTTATAATGTCAGCCTAAAGGTATTAGAGGGAATTCATTCATTCATCCATTCATTTTCAAAGCTGCTTAATGTGCTTAAGGTCGAAGGGAGGCTGATGCCCATCTCAGCTCAACTACACCCTGAACAGCTCGCCTGGCCATCGCAGGTCCAAAACACACCACATAGGGCTGATTTGGAACAGCCAATTAGCCTACTGCACATGCTTTTGGACTGTGGGAGGAAACCAGAGTACCCAAAGGAAACCCACACAAGCACGGGCAGAACAAGTGAACAGAAATTCCCCAAGCTCGGGAATCGAACCCAGGCCTACTTGCTGTGAGATGAACGTGCTAACCGTTGCGCCATTGTGCTGCCATTTGAAAGAATTCTTTTGAGTAAATGTGATCTGGTTGGCTGATAATTTTCTTTGCTTTCCTAGCCACCTGTTTTGCCCAAA
This sequence comes from Neosilurus mollespiculum, assembly GCA_030014195.1. Lineage (NCBI taxonomy): Eukaryota > Metazoa > Chordata > Actinopteri > Siluriformes > Plotosidae > Neosilurus > Neosilurus mollespiculum. The sequence goes on from JAQMYF010018175.1 coordinate 6,078, forward strand.
GGGAGCCCAAGTCCCTCTGCTGAACGTCAGTAATCTTGGAGTACCCTCACTACTATGCTGTTAAGACTGTTCTTGTTCTTCACACAAAACCCATTAAACCAGCAGATTAAAGAAAAAGTTAGAAGACTTTTAAAAAATGATGAATAAATTGACCTAAACAATTCATACATAAAGCTTCAGATGCATCATTTGCTGACCCTGCTAGAAATTCCAACCCATGATTACATCAAACTTCAGTTGAAGACTCAATAAAGGAGTACATCCATGACTCCATCAGATAGCATCATGCATTTGAACACCCTAGCCTGTACACAAACTGTCATAATTTGTGACGTGGGTGGAAACTGGTGGGAGTTTTAGGAACAGGATTACAGGAATGACGATCTGCCTGAATTTCACTGAAAGAACACTTTTTATAATATGGCATTGTGGTTAGCACATCCGTCTCACAGCAAGAAGGTTCTGAGTTCGAGTCGCAGGCTCGGCAAAGGTGCTTTTGTGTGGAGTTTGCATGTTCTCCCCGTGCTCATGTGGGTTTCCTCCAGATACTGTGGTTTCCTCCAAGAGTCCAAAGACATGCACGTTAAGCGAACTGGCTGTTCCATATTGCCCCTAGATGTGAATGGTGGTGTGTATGTTGGTTCTGTAATGGTCTGGCAAGCTTTTAGTGTATCCCACCTTCGCTGAGATAGGCTCCTGCCTCCCCGCAATCCTAGTAGGATTAAATGCTTCAGAAAATGAACGATGAACAACTCATCAATAACTCACCGTGTGAAATCCGACAATGTTTTTATTATTAAAATTAAAATTATTTTTTTTGTATTGGGTTCTTATAAAATTTAGGTTTATTCTCAAATCAGAAATGCATCCTACATACTGAGCTCTAAATTGAAGCCACTGGCCACCATACTGGTACTCCCTTCTCCCAGCAGGTGAAGTATGGCGAGTTTATGGCATTTACGGTACATGCCATACGTTGATCCAATACGTACACCGAACACATCATGCAAGAAGCTACTGAAGAAACAAACGGTGCCACTATTCAAGGGACAAAAATATCAAACCTAACAATCTACCCTTGTTCTTATAAACATACCAGTCAAAAGTCTGGATGCTCAAACCATTGTATGTCTGAATGGTGGTTTATGATCAGATGAAGAAAAGGCTGCCAGTTGTTGGTTTAGTTAAATTCGGTGACATTCGAACTCACTGTGTGTGTGTGTGTGTGTGTGTGCTGTTCTCTAGTGTTTCAGTATTATTTCTTTTCCCCAAGTTCCCTCAGACCAAGTTAGACACGTCCAATTACAGTACGCCCCCCCAAGGCCTCATCTCTTAGGAATAAGAACATGGGCACTGATGTGAGGTCAGGACGCCTGGAGTCTGATTTTCATTCAAGGTCATCTTTTACCATAATTTGTACAAGTTGCATGTGTACCTATGTGTACTTGGTTTACTTTACAAAACAAAAACTATTTATGAACTGTAAAGGGAAATGCACTTTTGAGGAATGGCTTCCTAAAAAAAAAAAAAACAACAACAGGATTACTGCATGTTTTTCTCCTATAAGCAGTAAGAAGGCGTGGACTTGGGGATGAGTTCATAAACAACCGCCTGTGGCTGCTCTGCACTGCTGCGCGTGGAATCAGCGCGAGACTGTCTGGCGTTAGCGTCGCTTTGAAGTTTCCGCTTGTGATGACTGATCAGTCTGAAGATAAAATAACAACATCAATAACACCGAGAGCTTTTTCTTTATTTTAAAGAAACAAAAAACATCCAATCGGGCCGGAATCTGGAACATAGAAACTTTGTGCAAGACACTGAGCCGCCTCCTAAACACTAAATCCAGCTGTTTGTGTCGTGTCTCACTCCTAGTTCACTCCCAGCCGCTGCTTATTTCCCGGTAAAGATAAAAAAAAAAAAAACATCTGAAAGTTTGGAAGTGACGTCTCCATTCGAGGCGCGTGAGGATGCGCCTGGATTCCCCCCCACCGCGCGTGGAAACCGCGTGCACCGAAGAACCAAAGTGTCACCAACAGGTAATTCCTTTAACATCCCACTACCATCATTCTGCATCACGTGCACGTGGCTTGCACAGCTGGTTATACACACTCACCTACTCACTCACCCCCTCACCCACCCACTCACTCACCCACTCACTCACTCACTCACTCTTACCAGTGTCACTGGAGCCTATCTCAACCAGCACTGGGGGAAGGTGGGCTACACACTCTGAACCATTGCAGGGCCAACACACTTGCACTCACACCTAGGGGTAATTTAGCCCAGTCGATAAGCCTAACACGCATGATTTTGGACTGTGGGAGGAAACCGGAATACCCGGAAGAATACCCAAACAAGCACAGGGAGAACGTGCAAACTTCATGAAGAAACACCCGAGCCAAGCCGAGCCCAGGACTTGAACCCAGAACCTTTTGGCTGTTAGGCGGAGGTGCTAAGCACTACGTCACCGTACCGCCTATAACTCCACACAGAACGCCCGAGCCAAACCCGGGACTCAAACCGAGGACTCTTTTATGGTCTCACTGTGAGGCAGACATGCTAATCACTACACTACTGAGCCGCCCAACCCTGTACAGGACCAGTCAAACGTCTCTGTACAATACTTTATACTTTAAAAAAGTTTGTGTGTGTGTGTGTGTGTGTGTGATTTATATTTAATGGGTTTAAATCAGTCCAGTAACATCAGACAAGCTTGATGTTGCCCAAGATCCTGATTTTTCAAATAACAAGTAAAATGCCCGTCCCATTTTACTCTCACCACTTTAACTGCGGAAAGTTTTTCAGAGTTATGGGTACGGTGGATTACAGCATAACTTCAGGAAAGGGGGAAAAATGATGAGAGAAAATTGTTTATTAAAAGCTACTATAACATACAGCACCAGTTAAAAAACCGAGACACACCTATTTACTCTAACTGAATTAGAAGGTGTATCCAGACTTTTGACGGGTTCTGTATTTTCTACATTGCCTGTTTGGTGCACTGAATGGTTTCATACATCAACCATGCGAAAAGTAAATGCCTCTTTAAGCCTATTAGAGTCTCTGGTTGTACCTCTATACCTGCAAAAAAAAGTGTGAGTTTCAAGGAAGACTTGTGTCGCCTGCACTACTTATTTTCACTGATTTACTACAAAAATAACATCGGCGGAGCATCATAGTATGATGTAGATAAGATACGGTAAAAGTTTGGTTGAAATGAGTTGACTGCTTGAAGAGCAGTTGAGGATTACAGATAAGTTTGTCGATGCACAACGACGACAACGACAGTGATGACGCAAGATGACATGTAGTGATCCCTATAAACGCTCCCTATAATTTGACAGAAGGCTTGCAAATCTATTGGCCCACTGCTGTTTACAGAACCCTTTGTTGTTTAATTTGGGTTGAGTTGTAGTTCTCCAGGTGATTCTTTTGTATTTGAATCAGGGCTCTGAGTAGGCCACCTCAAAACTTTTCAGCATCTTCTTGCCATGTTGACTTGTTTCTAAGATTGTTTGTTTTTGTGTCATCTGCGAGCAAAGCTGAAGCGACGCATAGGAATCACTATGGGTCATCTCGCATCCATGACATCATCATCCGTTATTCGTTACTTATTTGTACCCCTCAACTGCTCCTCAACCAGTCAACTTATTTCAACCAAACTGTCACAGAATCTTATTTACATTGTACTATTTTGCACCTCTAATTTTTTTTTCTATTTAATTTACTTTTTTGGGGGGGTTTCCCATAGCAACACTTGCACTTTGTCACTTCTCCTTCACAACTCCTTCACCACTCCTCCCACACCTGTGAATGGATTTTTACGAAATGTCCACAGAATCTTCAGAGCATAATGCCATTGTGCACCTCCTATTTTATTTTTGTATTAAATCTATTTTTGGGGTTTTTATTGCTAATGGAAATAAGAAGTGCAGGCGACACAAGTCTTCCCTGGGCATGACGAGGATGATTCTGTGTGGAGTTTGCATGTTCTTGCATGGGATTCCTCTGGAGACTTCAGTTTCCTCCCAGAGTAGACAGGGTGTACTCTGCCTTTGCCAAGGTGTCGGTTGAGATAGGCTTTGGCCTCCCTGCAACCAATCAATAGGATTAAGCGGTTTGGCAGTTGGGTGGAAAAACTTTTAGAGGCAGTTAAACATTCCCATACTCTCACACTGCCACCTGCATGCTTCACTGCCAGTATCAGGATGAATAATGTATTTGCTATATACTTTGTTCTGCACAATTACTGGCACCCCTGGTAAAGATTAATGAAAAGTGTTCCATTGAAAGGTGTACACAGAAAAAAAAATCCTCCCACAGTCCAAAGACATGCACATTAGGCTAATTGGCTGTTCCAAATTGCCCCTAGGAGTGAGTGAGAGTGTTAATGGTTGTGTACATTGCCCTGCTATGGTCTGCCGAGCTGTTCACTACTCCAGCTATTCACTCACTCATTTGCTGAACCACTTAATCCTACTATGTCCATGGGGAGGCCGGAGTCTTTCTCAGCCGACAATGGGCGAAGGCGAGGTAAACCATAAATAGCTCACCAGTCCACTGAGGGTCAACACACACACTCTGTCACACCTAGGGGCAATTTGGAACAGCCAGTTAATCTAATGTGCATGTCTTTGGACTGTGGGAGGAAACCGGAGTACCTGGAGGAAACCCACGCAAGCACAGGGAGAACATGCAAACTCCACACAGAAATGCCCTTCGCCGAACCCAGGATTTGAACCTGTTGTAAGGCAGATGTGTTAACCATTACTCCACCGTTCCACACATACTAACTGATATGAAAGAAATTTACGGTGATAAATATTTCAGCTGTATTGTCCAGCTCTAATTACGACCTGGTTACTACATTTTTATGGTTTACATTTTCTTGGTTTACATTTTCATGGTTTACATTTTTATGGCATTTGGTAGACGCCCTTATCCAGACGGACTTACATAAGTTACTACTCTGTTTAACTGTAGGCAATAATGGAAAAAATCCAGATGTGATGTAATGCACAGATGTTTTTATTTTGCAGAAAGGGACAGGCATTCCATTTACAAGGAAGCTATGCTATGCCATCGGAGGGATGCCCTATCAAATGACGAGTAATGCCAAGGGATTTTTCATGCAGATCTTCCTTTTGGATGTTGTGCAGGTCAGATGATGTCATGCTTCTTGTAGACCAGACTTTACAACACACACACACACACACACACACACACACACACACACACACCACACCCCCCCGATACACATATACTGTTTGTTTTTTAATTCTGTCACTTGCGAGTAAAAGATTTAGTTTGTGATATAAAGGGCACCAGCTGTAAATGAAAACAATATTTTATCATTTGCTTTGCCACGACTTCCTGCAAGCTTCGAGCACGAACATAACAAGAAGAGCTCAGACCTCAAATTTCTCAGAAGCTGCACAAGGAAACATTGATCAAATGAAAGAGGAAATGGTGTTATCTCATATTCTCATAATTTAAATATGAAAATACTGTAACATTAATGGGCAGGGCAAAAATTATGTATGCAAACATTGAAGTGAATATTTTATTTTGTTAAAACATTTACACAATGCATTATAAAAATATATATTACTTACCTATTACTTATATACATGTGGGTTAATAAAAACATTCACTCCTTTATCACATTAAATGTTTCCATTCACTTCCCAGGTATATTAAATAAACATGAAATACATGATAATTACAGTGGTATCTGTTGGAAATAAAAGGGAATCGACTACAATGTCTTTCTGAAACCATTTGATTACTCCTGTATGCATGTCTTAGTGACCCCCACACTGGGTGCCATGATATTAGTTCATTCATTCATTTTCTGAACCGTTTAATCCTAATTAGGGTTGCGGGGAGGCTGGCGGCCATGATATTAGTAGGCCAGCTTATTATTTCTCTTGAAATTGCATTCCTTCATCTTTTCCGCTTTGTATGAATCTGTGTTGCACAAACAAGTTATCATATATAAGCAGGATCGTCCTTCTGGTCATGCATTCTTGTTTTTGTTATTGTAAACAAACGCAGAACCTAAACATGATGTAAAACAGACAACAAAGAGACACTCAGCCTGTGTGCTGGGGTGGTTTCACCCGAAAACTTTTATATTCAGCCAAAATCCATAGCTATCCATAGGAGGATTCATTCAGTGGTGAATGGGCGCCTTTTAAGTATTCTTATAAAGCAAGTCTACTACTTTTGATTTAAAAGCAGTCATAGACAAAATAAAGACATCTGCCAATGTGGAAGGTTTATGCAAGCTATGGTACAGCACATATCAACAAAGCAGAGCAAATTTACAGCAGGTTCTTCTTTACTGTATTATACTACATATAATGGAAAAATATATGCATCCTGGCCGGCATGGTGCCATAGTGGTTAGGAGGTCCGTCGCACAGCAACAAGGTCCTGGGTTTGAGTAAAGGGCTAAGCTGTCTCTGTGTGAAGTCTGCATGTTCTCTTTATGCTCGTGTGAGATTCCTCCAGGTACATCGCTTTCCTCCCACAGTCCAGAGATATGCACTTTAGGGTAATTGGCTGTTCCAAATTGCCCCTATGTGTGAGTGCAAATGGTTGTGTGTGTTGGCCCTGCAATGGTCTGACAAACTATTCACGGTGTACCCCCATCTTTTCCCGATGTTGGCTAAGATAGGCTCCAGCCTTTCCACGACACTAGCTGGATTATACAGTTTATCAAATGAGTGAGTGAGTGATTATATGCACCCAGTAGGAAATTGCTCATCATGGAAATTCCTCCTGATTTATACAGATTGGACTTTTTATTATATTTTTCTGATTATTACCAAAAGATACCAAAGACTATTCCATAATTTATTCATTAATTTACCGAACTGCTAAATCCTACTAGAGTTGCAGGGAGGCTGGAGGCTATCTCAGCCGACCCTAGGTTAAGGCGGGGTACAGATTGCCAATCCATCGCAGGACCAACACACACACACAACCATTGACACTCACATCTACGATCTGCAATCTGGATCAACCAGTTAGCCTAATGTGAATGTTTTTGGACTGGGGAGGAAACCGGAGTACCCAGAGGAAACCCACACAAGCACAAGGAGAACATGCAAACTCCACACAGAAATGGTCTTGCCAGGCCCAGGCCTCGCACCCAGGACCCTCTTGCTCTGAGGTGGATGTGCTAACCACTACGTCACCATGCCACGTCACACTTCAGTGAAACCTACACTTCCACACGCTTTCCAAAAGAAAATTATGGACAGTTAAAAATGTGTTTTCTTGATTATGTAAAATGTTAACATTCTTTTAAGTCTTAGAATAATATTCTGTTTTCCAGATGACACCTTTCTATGTGTCTTTAAATCTTTTCCTTGGCCGTGCCTGGGATGCGATCACAGACCCTTTAGTGGGCTATATGGTCAGCAAGAGTGAACGCACTCGCATAGGCAAACTTATTCCCTGGTAAGCTAAACTTTAAAAGAACTTAAATGAAATGATGTACTTTATTTAAGTTACTAGTTTACAATAAAAAGGACTCAATTTTACATAAAATCTAGAGGGGCACTCAGAGTGCAAGGTACCGCCATCAGGCATAAATGGAGTTTTATAACTTGGCATGTTTATAATGAAATGTCTCCCCCTAGTGGGCATCGGATGAAGCTTTTGCTCCATATTAAAGAATAGGCATTTTTTCAGGATTTCAGTTTTTCAACATGATCCCATGCACAGGTCACCTCAAAGTTTTATTTGGTTGTTCCTTGTACCACACCCTACTGTAGACAAAAACTTCATCCAAATCTGTGCATAAAGTTTTGAGTACAAACATACAAATAACCAAACAAATAGAAGTGAATAAATAACCTCCTGCCCGAGGTAACAAGGGGTATACATACTTTAAAAACTTTTAGTCAATAATCATATTAAAGCAGCAAGGGAATAGCTATTTATATTCTAATATACACTTGGGTTGCATTATGTAATGAAATACACACTATAAAATATAAATCAAAATATTTATTGCTAAGGATGTCTAACATAACATAGTTTTGAGCTAAGTATTGATTACACATGTACTGCCATTTTTCCTAAAATAAAATCATTACATTTCTTAACCCCATTTCTTTAGTGTTATCATCTGCGGATTTGTATGACTGTTTTCATTTCTACCAGGATTGTGTGCACCATGCCTATGGGCGTGATCTCCTACATCATGCAGTGGTACATCCCTCTTGACACCATGTCTCCTATCTTCAACTTTTGCTGGTACTTTGGCTGGTGCTGTCTTTTTGACACATTCATGAGTGTAAGACCATCACTGTAACTATATTACTTATTTCTGCTGTTCTTGTACATCTACTTGGCTTGTTTGGGGTGTAGTTATACACATGTACAGGGTGGTGGTGGCTTAGTGGTTAAGGACATGGGTTACTGATTTGAAGGTCAGCGGTCCAATCCCCACTGTTGGGCCCTTGAGCAAGGCCCTTAACCCTCAATTGCCCAGCTGTATAAAAAATGATAATTGTAAGTTGCTCTGGAAAAGAGCGTCTGGAAAATGTAAATGTACAGTTCACTAAAAGGTAGTATTGTATTATTATTATTATTATTACTAATAATTCATTGATTCATTTTCTGAAGCACTTAAACCTAATTAGGGTCGCGGGGAGGCTGGCACCCATCTCAGCCGACTCTGGGCGAGGGCAGAGTACACCCTGGACAGCTCGCCAGGCCATCACAGCGCAGAAACACGCTGATCGAAACGCAGTGGCCTACTCTTTACAAACGACTATTATTATTATTATTATTATTATTATTATTTCATTAATTAATTTATCAAACTGCTTAATCCTATTAATGTACATATCTTTGGGCTGTGGGAGGAAAACAAAGTACCCAGAGAGAACTTTCCCATGAATCTAGAAAATCCAGAACCTTTTCGCTTTGAGGCAACAGTGCTAACCCTGAGCCGCTGACACCCTGTTAACTAAAAGTCACTTTTCTTCGTTTGTCTGTTGAGCTTTTTATACCCGAGCCTAGCAGCCAATCAGGTCGGAGCTTATCCCCGGTTTCTGTAGCATGAACCGACTAGGAGTTCAACTCGCTAGTCCATCGCAGGTTACCTTCCCAGTATTTTTACTGGTACCCATTTATACTGCTGGGTGGACAGAGGCACACTTGTGGTTAAGACCCAGGGGCCTTAGCATGGTGGGGGTCTAATGGGGATATGAACCCACGACCTCCTGATCATGAGCCCAGCACCCTAACCGCTACACCACCGGCCCCAAAAGTCACAGAGAAGACATATTACCCACATTCTGGTGTTCTAATGTGAACAGTAACTGAAACGCTCGACCTGTATCCGCATGTTTTCTTGCATTGGAATGCTACCACGTTTATGATGATAGATATAGTAAATGTTATGTTTTATTCCAAAGACAATATTTAAACTTGTTCAATGTACATGATCTGTATGTTTATTCAAATAACAAGAACAGCTGGACACACTGCATCCATGATCAACTTGAACTGTTTTGTGTTTTTCTCTCTCAGTGCTACCATGTGCCCTACACTTCTCTAAACATGTTTTTAGGTGGTGACCAAAAAGACAGAGACTCAGCCACCAGTTACAGTAAGATAAAACATTCACAATCCTTTTTCTCTCTGCTGATCTTTTGACAAATTTAGATGTATGTGGAAGAGGACAGATAGCACTTTCCACTGAGTGTGTTATGCTGCTCTGTAATACAGCAGGAGCAACAGATGAGGTTGACTTATTTTATGTCTAGGCCTGTCGTGATAGTCAGTTAGTCGCCCCACTGTGTGATTAATGCAGATAATCGCGATCAGAGGAAGTGTGGTTTCTTTTCTCACCAGTGTGACCAGCACAAACAGAGGACTGCTGACAGCGGCGAAACTGAAAGAAGATAAGCTAACGGTAGCATGCTACTCCATGCTACCAAGCACTGATGAAGTGCTTTTCATGAGTACTTAGCTGTAGGGTGACAAGAAAACATTTTTCTTGGTACTAAAATTGATTTTGTGAACGGCGTTCTTCAGTGAGATGACTACTACATGCACATAACTTTCAGATACATTGTAGTGTTTCTGGGTGGCACAGTGGAGTAGTGGTTAGCACTTCTACTTCACAGCAAGAAGGTCCTGGGTTCGAGTCCTGGGCTCAGCAAAGGCGTTTCTGTGCAGAGTTTGCATGTGCTTGCATGTGTTTCCTCAGGGTTCTCCGGTTTTTTCCCACAGTCCAAAGACATGAACGTTAGGCTAACTGGCTGCTCCAAATTGCCTCGGGATGTGAGTGTGAATGATTGTGTGCGTGTGTTGCCATGCAATGGTCTGGTGAGCTGTTTAGGGTGCATCCCGCCTTTGCCCAATGTTGGCTGAGATTGGCTTTATCCTCCCTGCGACCCAAAGAGGATTAAGCAGCTTGGCAAATGAGTGAGTGATGAGTGTAGTGTCTCTCGACAAAAAATAAAAAAAATTAGCCTTGCAATGTGGCTGTTTCGAACACAGATGTGATGAGAACTGGCTCTGAGATCTCATCCTTTTATTTCTATTTATGATGCTAACATCCATGAAACTTAAACGAGAAGAGGATTTTTGTTTTATTGTAGTTTGTAATAATGGAATGTTACAATGTCTTAGCGGAAAGAAAGTAAAGCTTTGGTAGCTGTGGTAGAATGTGGCTAAACATCCCAGTTTGTGCTTAAGGCTGTTGCCTAACTTAAATTAAATTATTTATATATATATATATATATATATATATATATATATATATATAGTTTTTGATTGTTTTAAAGGAATAAATGTTCACTGATGGCGGTGTGGTGGTGTAGTGTTAGCACGCCTTTGTCTCACAGGTCCTGGGTTCGAGTCCAGGGCTCAGGTGTGAGCTTGCGTGTTCTCCCCATGCTTGCATTGGTTTCCTCCGGGTACTCTGGCTTCCTCCCACAGTCTAAGGACATGCACAACAATCTAATTAGGTCTTCCAAATCACCCCTAGGTGTGAGTGTGAATGGTTGTGTGTTTGTGTTGGCCCTGCAATGGACTGGTGATCTGTTCAGGGTGATCGCCACCTTCGCCGAGAGTCGGCTGAGATAGACTTCAGCACCCCTGTGACCCAAATAGGATTAATCAGTTCAGCAAATGAGTGAATGAGTAAAATGTTGGTTGATGAAATTACATTTCTAAAAATTATTATTATTATTATTATTTTTTTTATTAAAACAAAACGCGTGACAAGTCTATTCAGGAAGCATGTGCTAATCCTCACCTTCCCAGTTGGTAGGTTTCATGTAGGGCGGGTGAGAATCGGAAAACAGGCGAATAGATTTGGGCAAATACTAAAAACTTATACTCAGAGTAAATGAGAGTAGCGTATCCACACACTGCCATGCTTTTGGGAGGAGAACAGGGACCAGGGAACCCACATGGATCCAGAGAACATGAGAAAGTCTTTACGATTAGGTTGGACTTCAGCAGGTGAGCTTGTATCTTGGCCAGTCTTTGGTTACTAGACATGAAATTGCCATGGGTGCATATAGCCATGTCCATGACACAATGACATGAAGTTTCCAAGGTAACTATGGGCAGCTTGACTGCTTGGCCCCTCATTATTGCTTGCCGCTGTAATTTTAAGTGGTTGTTCTTTGTAACGTGAAAATTGTCAATTTGCCAATATTTTTATCTGTGTGTTTTCATTGATCTACCTCTTTATCTTTTTACTCGGTTCATCTTGCAGGAATGGGAATGGAGATGTTTGCTACACTGGCAGGAGCCACCATTCAGGGACAGATCGTAGGGGTGTATCATGCTAAAAAAGCACATGCATGCAGTGAGCTGAATGAGAGTAATGCACTCGCAGGAAACTACTCATCTGCTCTGTACCACAACTCAACTACTCATCTCACTGGCACACTACATGATATGGTGAGGCGTGCACACAAAACAGTATCACATGATATATAGCACTTAAAAATGAAAAACACATGTTCTTGACCCTTTTATAGTTAGGCAGATTGTATTTCAGTCATTAACATGGACCGCAGACACTCCCGCTGGCAGGAGCAAGAAACAAGGTCATGGTGACCCATATACAATCTCACTCTATTCACCCCTGAGGGGGACCCCTACACCAAATTTGGTGATCTTATGTCATTTCCTTCCAAAGTTTGCACTAACAACTTATTAGCTAACTTATATCGAACTTATCTCCAAGGTATATTTATATATGTCGAAGTATCTGACGTGTTCCGGACGACCACAGAACATTTACTGGACGTCTTTCTAATTTACAGCGAGCGTATTATGGCCGTATTGGCAGTGTTTAGGGGGATTGGTATATAATATGGGGTTTAAACGATTATCCGGTCAGTACTCCTCAAGTCTTCTATGGGACCAAATGTCCATGTCATCCAAGACATGGAGGATCCGGCGAGGCTGAGATGAGAATTCCTACTAGATGTCCTCCAATATCAGCATGACCTCATCGATTTCTTTGGCATGAAAGTGATGTTGATGCTGTGATGTCTAGTGCAGATCTGATTTGAGCAGCAGCCTTTTAAAGGCCATGTTACATGATCGATCATCGGAGATACACTGCTGCACAAGATCGATTATCGTTGGTCATAATTTGCGAATGCTGCCAACACACTAGGCATTTGTTGGTATAAGTTATACATAGGTTGAAAGTATACTAGACTTTTCATTCAACTTATGAGTAACTTACACATAACGTGTGTGAATTATTGCATAACTTACCTGCAACGTATGGCCAGCGTATGCAGAACGTATGAGCCATACACTAGTATACGTCGAAAACTTTGTTAATGCACAAAATTTTTCAACAGTCTCGCCATACTACAACTTGTACAAGCATGCTGTTAACTTACACAAAACTTAAAAATAAATCATTGGATATACGCCAGCATATTTACCAAATTTCTCACAGGTCCACATACGCTGGCTAAATCGTTAATGTGTGACAGGGGCCTTACCTTCGGTGATCGTGGGAGCTAATAATACGGAAAGTTACAGGGTTGAAAGAAAAGGAACTGCTTGTAGTTTGGCCCGCCCCCTTTTCCTTTTTATGCAGGCAACACAGTGGATCAGTGATAAACATCTATACTACTTGTTCTTCAGAGTTGGAGCCAATCTCAGCTGACTTCAGGCGAGAGGTGGGGTACACCCCCAAACAATTCATCGCAGGCCTTTTACACAAAATACCCCACTGTATTAAAGTCATGGAATTCCCAAAGAAAACAGACTAACAAAAACATTTCATTTAAAATTGCATAACTTTCCACCCCATTTCTGTCAAACACAAATTTGTTACTGGAAAAAGACCTGGTTACTATGCATTTTGTTTTAATCTTACTAATGAGGAGAAAAACGCTTTACACACACTGCCTGGGCAAAACAATGCATACTTATATTTTCCTGGTCCGCCTTTTGCTTTAACGTTTGTCGTGGTGTTGTTTCAGCAACCTTATGCAACATAAGAACAATTACTTCCATTCAGAGCTGCATTAATTCTTTGCCAAGACCTTGTATTGATGAACGCGGAGTCAAAGCACCCTGTAAAGTCTTCTCCAGCACATGCCAAAGACTTTTAATGGAAATATGGTCAGGACTCTCTGGTGGCTAATTTGTGTTGGAAAAGATTCTGTATTCTTCCTGAACCACGCTTTCACAACTGAGTACAAATTTTATGCCTATGCTATCAGGAAATAAATAAATAAATAAAAAACACATTAATGGGATAACCTGGTTATTCAGTACATTCAGGTCATCAGCTGATTGCAAAGTACCGTTACCTGCTTATTCAAAAGTAAAATCTTTAGGCAGGTGGTGTATTTAGTATTTTTTTTGTCAGTTGTTGAGTTTATGACTGTATTTGTTCCTTTATTTGTCTTCCTGTGGTCGAGATTATCTCTTTTATCATTTCCTTCAATTAAACTATGATCCACAGGTTTAGAGCACAAAGTCAAAATTCATTTGCTGGATCATATTAAAAACTTTATCCGGTCAGCCTAAGCTGTTTGTTTGACTGCTTGCGAGTCCCTCAACAGCCCGCATGACTATTACAGGGTCAACACACACAATCATTCACACTCATAGTCACACTTAGGGGCAATTTGGAACAGCCAGCTATCCTAACGTGCATGTCTTCGGACTGTGGGAGAAAATTGGAGCACCCTGAAGAACCCACACAAGCATGGGGAGAACATGCAAATTCCATTCCAAAACGCCCTTAACTCAAACCCATGACCTTGCTATGAGGTGGAGGTGATAACCACTACACCTCACCCCTGAGTAAGAATTAATGAGTAAGAATTACTTAGCATCACCCCTAGGTGTGAGTGTGAGTGCGAATGGTTGTGTGATTGTTAGCCCTGCGATGGCCTGGCGAGCTGTCCAGGGTGTACCCCGCCCTCGCCCAGAGTCGGCTGAGATGGGCGTCAGCCTCCCCGTGACCCTAATTAGGATTAAGCGGTTCAGAAAATGAATGAATGAATGAATGAATTACTTAGCAATTGCTTCTGTCTTTATTCAGCAATAAATCTCTCTATCACTATATTAATAGCCTGTGGTGTGTAACCCAGTCAGCACTTGTATGTGGGCAATAAGTGGGTTAAAAAATGGGTCCCATATAGGATTGTCCACGGGTTCCATAGTGGCCCTATTTAAACTGCCCACGTTCATTCATTTCCCATTACTAACCCACACAGGGGGTCCATCCGGGCTTGCCAAAGTAGAATGCACTTAGTTGACCCAAGTGGGCCCCAGGTAAGATGCCAGTTTTTGGCTGTAGGCAGCTGACATGGGGCCACAATGGAACTCATGGACAGTCCCATATGAGACCTATTTTTCAGCCCACTTACTACTAACATATGTCCCACATACAGGTTCTCACATACAAAAGTTCCTCAAAGTGGTAAAATATGGAATATAGAAGTACATCCTTTTAAAGAAGCTTGATTGCATGATATTTTTTGTTTGTATAATTTATATAAAAGTTTAAAGCTTAAGAAAAGTCAGAGTGTGTGTTGTAATTCTGTAGAGGAGAGCTTATTTGATTGCTGCACTGGTGTTAGGAGCGCTCTACTTCCTGTGCTGCACTGTGCTTTTTCTTGGAGTGAAGGAGCAGCTGGGTAAGTGAAAAACTGCTGCTTTTTACAGAATAATCTTAATATCCATCTGTAGCAGTACCACACCATCTCCCGTAGCTGATATTCACTGTTTCAGTGACTGTCTTATGGAAATTGTTCAATATATACAGTATAAAAAATTCTAACTTGAATCTTTCTGTTTGTTTCTTTATCAGCTCCTCTGAGTAAGCTGGACCGCATACATCTGTCATACCTGACCTGTTTAAAAATGATTGTAAGACACAATCCGTATGTGCGACTTGTGCTCGGATTTCTCTTTTCTTCAGTCGCCTTTCAGGTCAGAATACATTCTGTACTACTTTGCAGTTAGTGATGAGATGAGAACTAGTGGTTTCTCCTTTTTTAGGTTTTTAATGGGTTAACCTGGGTTTACACTGGAGCCACAATCTCTATGTTTCAAAAAAAAGCGTGGAGCGCCACGATTTATGAGCATGCTTGGAGCACGATTGAGGTAATAAAAGCTGGCAGGGTGCCTCCAAGAGATGAAACTGAAAGGAACCGTGTTAGCAATTTCATCAAGATCCCCTACGATGGCGCATCAAGGTCTGTTTCGGTCTGTTTAGGGCTGTTAAGCTGTACTACAGTTCCCACGTTCTATCATGATTGACGTCAAATCATAATAAATCGTGATAATCATGGCATCACGATCATAACGATTTCAACATGTTTCCTCACGATCATCACGATTCCACCAAGTGCCCTCATGATTATCACGATTAAATCCCACGACTCCTCACTCTCATTATGATTCTCTCAAATCATGGAGATCATGGCCCCGGTGTAAATGCCGGTTTAGATGTGAGTTACAGCAAGTTAAATGGACCTCAATAGACAGAGTGTAAAAAATATACTATGTACACTACCGGTCAAAAGTTTTAGAACACCCCACTTTTTTCAGATTTATTGAAATTTAAGCTTCCCAGCTAGGGTGTTTCTGTGTGGAGTTCTCCTCCCACAGTCCAAAAACATGCAGGTTAATTGGTTATTCCAAATCACCCCTAGGTGTGAGTGTGAATGGTTGTGTGTGTGTGTGTGTGTTGGCCCTGTGATGGCCTGGCGAGCTGTTCAGGGTGTACCCTGCCCTTCCCAGAGTCGAGTGAGATGGGTGTTAGCCTCCCCGCGACCCTAATTAGGATTAAGCGGCTTCGAAAATGAAAGGATGAATGAATGAAATTTAACTGAAGGGTGAAGACAGCAACCAGCAAGTTCAACACATTTGTGGGAACTTCTGTAACAATGTTGGGAAGAATCTCACTCACTCACTTGGCAAACTGATTAATGCTACTAGTGTCACTGGGAGGATGGAGCCTATCTTAGCCGACTCTGGGCAAAAGCAGGATAAACCCTGAACAGCTCGCTAGACCATCACAGGGGGGGTGTTGGGAATAAACTTCCAAATAATATTTCATTTCCATTGATGAAAGAATTCCACGAGTGTGTTCATAAGGGGTGGCAACTTTGATGAGGCAAAAATTTGGATTAAATTATGTTAAACAGAACAATGCCACTGCGATGGCCTGGCGAGCTGTCCAGGGTGTACTCTGCCCTCGCCCAGAGTCGGCTGAGAGGGGCGCCAGCCACTCTGCGACCGCAATTAGGATTAAGCAGTTCAGAAAATGAATGAATAGAAGAACAATGCCATGAATTCCTTTTATCTCGACATTTTTCATTCTCTTTCATTTTCTAAACTGCTTAATCCTAATTTGGGTCGCGGGGAGGCTGGCGCACACCCTGGACAGCTCGACAGGCCATCGCAGGGCCAATGCTCACACAATCTTTCACACGCGATTTGGAATAGCCGATTAGCCTAATGTGCATGTTTTTGGACTGTGGGAGGAAACCGGAGTACCCGGAGGAAACCCACACAAACACGGGGAGAACATGCAAACTTCACAGAAACGCCTCCAGCTGGGAATCGAACCCAGGCCTTCTTGCTGTGAGGCGGATGTTCTAACCACTACGCCACCGTGCCACCCCCAAACTTTTTTGTTTTGTAAAATAAAGAGACATTAAACTCTGTAAATATAAACAAAAACTCAAAAAAGCAGGTGTTCTAAAACTTTTGAATAATAGCTGGGTTGTCAATAATGTAAACTATACCTTAAATAATTTATTTAAACATATTTGCAGTAATGTACTGTAGTACCATACATAGAATAAAATATCAAACAGCCCAGTATATTTACTGTTTGGTTGACACAGGATACAACTGAGGTGAAGGATCCTGCTCAATGACCCAATCATGCCAGGTTGGTGATGTTGGGTTTTGAACAGGCAACCTTCTTATCTGTGTCATAAAGTTGTCATGATTTTTAGCCAAATTCAGTTGACAAAAAGTTGTCTAAGTATGCCATGAATGTCTAAAATACTTAAGAATATTTGCTAAATGTTCTCACTCACTCTTTATATATACTGTATTAATCCTGCAAGGAAAATGATTGCCTCTGCATTTATCCCATACAAAGTGAGCGCACAAACACGTAAACAGTGAGCACACACACACACTCGGAGCAGTAGGCTGCCACACATTTGGGCGTCCGGAGAGCAGTTGGGGGTTTGGTGCCTTGCTTAAGGGCACTTCAGCCACGAAGGTGGAGGAAGGGAAGGTGCAACTCACTCTCCCACCGCCACGTATTTTCACTGCTGTGACCTTCGGGTCCCAAACCCGCTTCTCTAACCATTAGGCTATGGCTGCCCCATTTGCCGAATTGCTTAATCCAACTTGGGTTGTGGGGAGGCTAGACCTTTTTCTGTCATTAGCTCACCAGACTAACACACACACACCTGGGGGCAATTTGAAACATCTAATTAGCCTAGTGTGTGAATGTGAATGTCTTTGGACTGTGGGAGGAAACTGTAGTACCTAGATGAAACCCATGCAAGCATGGGGAGAACATGCAAACTCCACACAGAAACTGAGCCAGGGGCTTTAACCTAGGACCGTCTTGCTGTGAAGCAGATGTTTCTAAACGCTATGCCACTATGCCTACTCTGGTAAAAAAAAAAAAGGATTTGCATCATGGATGCCCTAAAAAAATTAATGTTTGAACCCATACGCCTCGTATCCTTCGTAAACCAAATTTCTGTCTATATAAATGATTATGTATTTTTTGATAACACCATTCATGATATTTAGGTTATTTTCCTCAAACAAGCATCACACCACCCCTTTAAAACCTTAACCATTCTTTACGTTGAGTTAATTCAGTGGTAGAAGCACGTCTAGTGGTTAGCACGTCTGCCTCACCGCAAGAAAGGTCCTGGGTTCGAGTCCCGGGCTTCTGTGTGGAGTTTGCATGATCTCCCTGTGCTTGTGTGGATTTCCTCAGAGTACTCCGGTTTCTTCCCGCAGTCCGAAGACATGCACGTTAGGCTAATTAGCTGTTTCAAATTGCCCCAAGGTGTGTGTGTGTGTGTGTGTGAAAGGATGTGTGTGTGGTAGCCCTGCAATGGTCTGATGAACTTCACCCAGTCTTAGTTGAGATAGGCATCAGCCTCCCAGCGACCCTGATAGAATTAAACGGTTTGGCAAATGAGTGAGTGGGAGTGAAGCAGTTGAATCAGTGCAAGCCAGTTGTGGTGGCTTAGTATTTTAAGCTTTGAGGCACCGATCAGAATATTATGTGTTCAAATCCCGGCCCAAATTATGATTGGTTGAGATCTATAACTTCAGCTGTATCCTAAAACAGCCAAATGAATAAGTATACTGAGCTATGTGTTATATTATATAATATTAATGTATTAAAATACTTTATTCTAAATATGTTTTATTGTTTTTACTGTAAAATTCATTATGTTTAATGGTAGCAGATAGGGACACACTGTACACACTGTGCAATTAATATATTAAACCATTTATTTTTTGGTTTGTTTAGATGGCCCAGGGAAACTTTGCACTCTTCTGCACACATGCAGCTGGAATGGGAGCTTACTTCCAGCACCTTGTACTCATACTAATGGTAAGTGCTCTGTCACTGAAGACATTTATCTGCAAGACAGCGGAAGCGTCACGGTCAGTAATAGAGCTCACTCATTTGCTGAATCGCTTAACCCTACTGCTAGGGTGAGGGAGGCTGTACCTATCTCAGCGGACACTGGACGAAGACAGGGTACACCCTGAACAGCTTGCCAGTCCATCGCAGGGAAACGCACACAGCCATTCACACTCACACTCACACCTAGGGGCAATTTGGATCAGCCAATTAGCCCAATGTGCATGTCTTTGGAGCTTGGGAGGAAACCAGGGTCCCTGGAGGAAACCCACACAAGCATGGGGGGAACATGCAAACTCCACACAGTAACGCCCGAGCCCAGGAATCGAAACCAGAATCTTTTTGCTGTAATACAGTCCTCGCTGCAAGTACAGGAACAACAAGGCCAATTCTTTAGTTTCTGCTACACACTGAAGAGTGTGGCATGGTGGCGTGGTGGCATGGTGGTTAGCAAGTCTGCCTCACAGCAAGAAGGTCCAGGCTTCAAGTCCTGTGCTCGGCGAGGGCGTTTCTGTGTGGAGTTGTGTTGCCCTGTGCTTGTGTGGCTTCCTCTGGGTACTCCAGTTTCCTTCCACAGCTTATAGATATTCATGTTATGTTAATTCTTGATTGCTCCTAGGTATGAATGTGAGTGGGTGCCATGATACTAGTATATATCACCATCTTGAGACAAGCGAAAGCACAGAACACTGGATCTTACAATTACATTTACAGCATTTGGCAGACGCTCTTATCCAGAGCGACTTACAATTATCATTTTATACAACTGAGCAATTGAGGGTTAAGGGCCTTGCTCAAGGGCCCAACAGTGGTGATAGTGGGTATTGAACCGCTGACCTTCGGATCAGTAATCGATCACCTTAACCACTAAGACACCACTGCCCTGCCCGGATCTCAGACTTTTCTATTTTCTATGAATCTGTGTTGTGCTGCCAAGTTATCGTTCATGTGAAAGATCATTCCTCTTGTAATGTGGCCTTGTTATTGGTAACAGACAATTTATATGTTATAGGCATATTTACATGCCTTGTTATATGTTAACAGACACAGAACTAAAACAAGATGTAAAACAATTGAATAAGAGATACTAAGCCTGTGAGCTGGTGTGTTTTGAGGAGAAAACTTATTCAACCAAAATGAAGTGATAATGGAAGATAAAACACATCAGCAATTCACTAGTGAATGGGCACCTTTAATATAGACCCCCAGGTGTCAAACTCATATCCGGCCCACCAACTCATTTTATGCGGCCCGCAAGAGCTTTCAAAGAATACGATTATCGTACATTATTTGCATCGACCATTACCATGAGACGTAACTCATCATCCTTCCACTAGGTGGCGGCAGCCTATTTCAAGTAAACAGCTAGTCATTCATGACTCAAGAAAGGTTGCATGCTAGCTTGTGGTTGTTAAGCATTGTCAGAAAATGGAAAAGAGAAAAAGTGGACAAATCATTAACCAATCATTTTGCCATGCAGAATTCATGGATGCATTTTTAGAATAGATGCTCAATGATTATTCGGCCCTCGCTCACCTTTAAATTTAGTGAGGTGGCCCTCAGTGACACTTTGACACCTCTGATATAGAGAGTTCAGACAGTTCAGACATTTTAGAATAACTGTGTAATGAAATGTATCTTTAAAATAAAAATTGAATATAGCAGATGCTGGGATGTGGATCATATTATGTCACTAAGCATGCATGTAAAGTTTGAGTCACATAACATGACATAAAAGTGTAGTCATGGAAAGACTTCCAGAGGATATATTAATCTGATATATAAATGAAGGCACTGCCTTAGGGCAGAGCTCACGATAGATATCTCTGTTGATAGGTGTCTGAGGCTGGTGTTAGAAGAGAACCACAGCTCCTTTAAGGGCTAAATCAACTTCAGCCCTCAAGGAAGGACGGAAGGAAAGAAAGAAAGAAAGAAAGAAAGAAATCAATCAATCAATCAATTAATCAATCAATCATTTCCCAATTATGCTCTGAAGTGAAGGTAGGAAAGGATGACACTGAGTTTTCTTCTCCTTTCACTCAGTGATTTCCGCCTTCATTTGTATCACCTGAGGCCATGATTCTTAGTCAGAAAAGAGTGGAATGCACCCTCTGGGTCTGGAATAAGGTCCTGCTCCATGTGGAGTAGTTCAAGTATCTTCGGGTCTTGTTCACGAGTGAGGGAAGGATGGAATGGGATAGGTGTGGCCTCTGCTGTAAAGCGGAGCTTGTACAGGTCCGTCCTGGTGAAGAGGGAGCTGAGCCGAAAGGCAAAGCTCTCAATTTGCCAGTCGATCTACGTTCCTACCCTCATCTAAGGTCATGAAGTTTGAAATGAGCTTCCTTCGCAGGGTGGCAGAGCTCTCCCTTAGAGATAGGGTGAGAAGCCCAGCCATCGGGGAGGATCTTGGAGTAGAACCGCTGCTCCTTCATGTTGAGAGAGGCCAGTTGAGTTGGCTCGGGCATCTGATTAGAATGCCTCCTGAACGCTTCCCTGGATATCCAACTGAGAAGAGACCCCGGGGCCGACCCAGAACATGCTGAAGGGACTACGTCTCTTGGCTGGTCTGGGAACGCCTCGGTGTCCCCCCGGAAGAGCTGGAGGAAGTGGCTGGGGAGAGGGACGTCTGGACCTCATTTAGGCTGCTGTCCCCGCGACCCAACCCTGGAACAGGAGAAGCGGGAGACAATGACTGACTGGCTGTTCTATAATTATAAATTTAATTAAAAATCAATTAATTTATTGATCAATTATTTATTTATTTTGGCATTTTAAATATATTACCATCATACTGACCAAATTTTGGATAAACCTGATTAACCCTCTTAAAGTTTAAAAATGTTTAGCTTACAAGCGTAACTTCCTGTTTCCAGTTGGTGGTGCTAAGACAATGTATTATTATTGGTATGTATCGCTGATCATGTCCTATGACAAAACAGATATGAACTTGGAGCAACATTACACGATGTACGGTGAAATTATTCTACACTTCTTGTTTGTGTGCCATGACATTAATTGCTTGACCTGCCCTGGTAACACTGATTAAAAACAGTAAATCCTTCATAAAAATGAGGGATGAAGATATTAATTTTTCAGAATTTATCACCTTGGATTTCTTGACATCATGCCACCCAAATCTGGTTTGAATCTGATAACCTGATAATAAGGTATATTTAAGAAAGAAATTAATACTTGTCAAGATTCACAAACTATGACATAACTTTTGTATTAATTAACTTTATTTCAGAAAAATTGCCAGACAGTAGTGCTTGGGGTTAGGGTTCCACCTCACCTAGGGTTCCACCTCGCAGCAAGAAGGTTCTAGGTTCAATTCCTGTGTGGAGCTTTTGTGTTCTTCCCGTGTTTGCGTGGGTTTCCTCTAAGTACTTCAGTTTCCTCCCACAGTCCAAAGACATGCATAGTCGGCTGTTCCAAATTGCCCCTATCTTTGTGTGTGTGTGTGTGTGTCGTCCTGCAATGGTCTGGCGAGCTGTTCAGGGTGTACCTTGCCTTTGCTTATTGTTGGCTGAGATAGGCTCCAGCCTCCCCACCACCCTAATAGCAGGATTAAGTGGTTCAGTTGATGAGTGAGTGAGAAATTTGCAAGTACTGCATGAGTACTGAGACAGTGCATGACTTTGATTAGGTTTTTGTGTTCTTCCCCCATGTTAGTTATTCTGTTTCAAGTTTCCAGTTTTGTTTGAGTCTTGTGTTTGCTTTTTCATGTTCTTCATAAAAGTATTCTGCATTTATATCTGTTTCTATTAATTTCTGTGAAGAGTCTTATTTTGCCACTAGTTCTTTGGTTACAGTTTTTTTCTCCTTTTCATTTCCCTGACACATTCTTCCTGAATGCGTATCGAACCTTAAAAGGTGTGCATTAGTCAGGTTGTTTTTCATAAGAAAAACTTTTTAATATCAAGTAATAACCTTTCCTAAATAAAGGCTTAATAAATGTTACTTATTGAAATTATACTTCTTATTTTGTGTGCAGGTGGCAGCCACATTGTCTATTCCGTTATGGCAGATGCTTTTGGTCAGGCTGGGCAAGAAGACCACTATCTTCATTGGGCTATCAGTGAGATTCTCTTCGTTCCTTGTATTTTCCCAAAGTGTGCTTTAACTGCATGGATACAATGCAGTAAATTAGCCAAAAATGATCTATTCATACATCCATTTGCCAAACCGCTTAATCCAGGGGTGCCCTATTCCTGGTGAGCTACCTTCCCAAAGACGTTCACTCCAACCCTAATTATGCCCACGTGACCATCCAATCATCTAATCAAGACTTGGTAATGAAGACTTAAAGCGATGATTGGAGTTGTCAGATGGGCCCCATTAGAGTTGGATTTAAAATCTTTAAGAAGGTAGATCACCACAAACAGGATTGGGCACCCCTGGCTTAATTGTACCAGGAGGAGGCTAGAGTCCATATTAGCTGACTTTGGTCGAAAGGAAGGGTACACTGTGAACAGCTTGCCAGTCCATTACAGGGCCAACACACACACAACCATTCACACTAGGGGCAATTTGGAACAGCTAATTAGCCTAACGTGTATGTCTTTGGACTGTGGAAAGAAACTGGAGTACCCGGAGGAAACCCACGCAAGCATGAGCAAACTCCACAGAGAAATGCCCTCGCTGAGTCTGGTACTTGAACTCAGGACCTTCTTGCTGTGAGGCAAATGTGCTAACCGGTGTGCCATATATGATCTCGTTAATGAAATAAATCATTAATTAGTTTAACACAGAATAAACTCAAAAGTAAATTTGAAAACATGACAGCAAATTTACAAATACATTGACATGCTATTATGCTTGTTTCTGATTGATTGATTGACTGATTAAAAATATTTGTATTTTTGTATTTATATTGATGTGCTACTTTTGGTTTGTTTTTAGTTGTTTTGAGCATATAGGTCACTGCATTTTAAAATCAAGCAGTTAAATATTACGTACGTATTATGTGTCCTCTTATCTCTGTACAGATTTATATTCCTGTTCTCATCATCATATCCTGCGTGAAAGCTAATTTTCTCATCTTTGCCATGGCGGCCATTTTGGCTGGTGTCAGTCTGGCATCCCTTTATTTACTGCCGTGGTAAGCTCCCTCTGGGTTTTATCCTTTTATCTTCTCGTAGGAGATTCAATAATTGAAAACAAAAAAGACAGAAAGCTGATTGGACAGATCAATGGCATGAGTGGCATTTTTCTTTAATTATAGTTAAATATATAACTTATAGTTATGTCACTGTTACATCTACACCTGGTTCATACAACTTTTGTGCCTGTGCCCATACAACTTTTATTTGCCTGTTCTAGTGCTCTTTTGGGACAGTAAAGGGTTTTTGTTGTTTCAGCCCAGAACTCGGAAAACCATCTGAGATTTCCTTACCAAACTCGGCAGTTACTTCCACTAGACAGTGTAGTTTTGCCTTTTGATATTTTGGGATTTCTGCAGTTAAAATTTTCCTAAGCAAAAAAAAACCATTTGTGACTTCCTTATCAACTTATCCCAGGGGATGTAGTCATCAGTATGTCTGTGCATCCATCCGCGCTTAATCATTTCAATTCCAGCCCAGCACTCATAAAACGGTTTGAGATTTCTTTATCAAACTTGGCATTTACTTCTGCTAGGCAGTGGAGTTGTGCATTTTAATATTTGGGGATTTCTCATTCATTTATTTTTTTTTATGCAGGTTAATCCTAATTAAGGTTGCGGGGAGGCTGGCGGTTGGCCTTGAAAAGTTTCTGGACCATCATCCTACTCCTCAAGAGGCGTAGTACTCCACAAACACTGTTTACAGTGTGCTCACCTCGACTGGGGATGTTGTAAAGAGGTGGAAGGAATACTTCGAGGACCTCCTAAATCTCTCCAACACGCCCTCCGTGGAGGAGGAACACCCTTGGGGTTCAGGTGGGGGTCCGCCTGTTGCTGAGGCTAAGGTTTCCGAGGTAGTCAGAAACCTCCTCTGCAGCTGGGCTCTGGGTGTGGACGAGAACCATGAGTACTTCAGGGCTCTGGATGTTGTAGGGCTGTCTTGGTTGACATGTCTCTTCAACATCGTGCGGTCATCAGGGGCCATACCTCTGGATTGGCCAAACGGGGTGGTAATTTCCCCATTTAAAAAGGTGGACCAGAGGGTGTGTTCCAACTATCGTGGAATCACACTCCTCAGCCTACTCGGGAAGGTCTAGGAGTACTGAAGAGGAGGATCCGACCGATGGTCGAACCACGGATTCAGGAGGAACAATGTGGTTTTCGTCCTGGCCGCAGCACTCTTGACCAGCTCTACACACTCTGCAGGATCCTGGAGGGGGCATGGGAGTTTGCCCAATCTGTCCACATGTGTTTTGTGGATTTAGAGAAGGCTTTCAACCGTGTCCTTCAGGCTATCTTGTGGGGTGTGCTCTGAGAATATGGTGTACTGGACTCTTTGCTACGGTCCATTAAGTCTCACCATAGACTGTAGTATTACCAGAGCCAGAGCTTGGTCTGCATTGGTAACAACAGGTCGAATTCGCTTCCAGTGAGGGTTGGAGTCCGCAATTTTTATGGACAGAATTTTCCATAGGCCATCTTTTTACTCGTGTGTTTAGTTCAGTCTGACATTGCCCCATGGTTCTTTTTCTGTGCTCTACATTGTTTTACTCATTACTCACTCACTCACTCACTCACTCATTTGCCAGAAGGCAGGGTACAACCTGAACAGCTGTGTGGTGCAGGGCCAACACACATACAACCATTCACACTTATACTCACACCTAGGGGCAATTTGGAACAGTCAGTTAGCCTACTGTGCATGTTTTTGAACTGTGGGAGGAAACCGGAATACCCGGTGGAAACCCACGCAAGCATGTGGAGAACATGCAAACACACAATAACGCCCGTGCCCAGGAATCGAACCCAGGCCTTTTTGCTGTGAGGCAGACGTGGGTGAAGACCAGGGTGATATGTTCGATGTTATGCTGGGTTTACACTGGGGCCACGATGTCCACAATTTATTTTTTACTTGTCCTATGCTTTCATCCACTCTCAGTACATTTTGTTATGATCTGTAATGTTTTGTTATGAAGCCAACAGGATCCTAGCCAAGATCTGCCACGATTTTCATCACGTTCCCTCAGGTTCTCTCAATTCATTTCTATTTGCAGGTCAATGCTGCCGGATGTAGTGGATGACTTTAAGGTGAAGAACCCATCATGCACCGATCTGGAGCCCATGTTTTACTCTTGCTATGTATTTTTTAACAAGTTTGGTGGAGGCGTGTCACATGGTCTCTCAACACTCGCACTACAGTAAGGAACCTGAAAATTAAGCAAATATAACCTACCACATGACGCGTATGTAGCACTGATGTGAAGACATGTTTGTATCATTAATAAAAACTCATTTTAATGAGGACCCGTAGGGAATGTGGCTGATTTATATAAGCACATATACTTTACCAACACATCACCTTCTCAGCTTTGCAGGGTACCAGCCTGGTGCTTGTAGGCATGACAACAGAGTGATCACCACACTGCAGGTGCTGTTTGCCCCAGTGCCTATATGTCTGCTGTTGATAGGAATGGTGTTCTTCTACCTTTACCCCATAAATGAACAGCGACGTTGGCAGATCCAGGCCACAATGCAGAAAACTGAGTAAGTGTGGTTTTATGTTCATTTTCATTGGACTTTCAAGTACATACTTTTTTGACAGTTTTGTCTTCTCTTTGTACATTCATTCAGTCATTAATTTTATAAGCCTCTTAATCCTAATTAGGGTCGCCAGGAGGGAGGCGCCCATCTCAGCCAACTCTAGGCGATGGCGAAGTACACCCTGAACAGCTCTAGGGCCATCGCAGGGCTAACAAACATACAACCGTTCACACTCACACTAACATCTATGGGCGATTTGGAACAGCTAATTAGCCTGCTGTGCATGCTATGGGGGAACTATGGGAGGAAACCAGAGTACCCAGAGGAAACCCATGTAAGCACTGGGAGAACATGCAGTTCCACACAGAAACGTCCGAGCCTGGGAATCGAACCCAGGCCTTCTTGTTGTGAGGTGGATGTGCTAACCAATGTGTCACCATGCCGCCCTATCTTTGTCCAGCTGTACTTTATCTTTTATTTTGTAATTATGCACTTTATACAATTATGTACTTTTAGAGCACTTTAAAATTTGATTCCATGATTCGTTCAGTACTTTTGACTTTGTCGATTGGATTTACAGCTTTTTAAACTTAAGTTTCAGGGTATGTTTCTCATGCAGCATTACCACCAAAGCAAAAACTACTTATATAATAGATAGTGGAGCATCAAAGTCATGGAATATAACGTGGATAGTTGTTCCATGTCCTGTCCGGTGTTCTTGCATGCTGACCACATGAAGCCCAATAAAGCTGCTGCATTGCTGCTGACTTGATGCTGATTGGTTGTTATGTATCACTGACTTGTATGATGACGGGCAGCTATAAATAGACCAGATTTATTTTTAATAACCAAAAGGAATCCCAGGAAATAGAGGCTCATACACCACCGCTCAGACCTGCACAGAACAAAAAAAACAATCTAACTCAGGTAGGCAGACAGACTTGCAGGTAAATAAATGTTCATGGAGCAAACACTGTGATCAGAAGCTTGACAGAACATGAACTCGATAGACAGATAATTACACTAACAAGACAAGTGAAACAAATGAAAGCAGACCCTTTCATGTACTACATACATAATTGGTCTTATGAGCCTATTTGGGCTGGACATAATGTTTATGCATGCCACAGTAATACAATTTAATCAATTTTTAAAAAATTATATATAATTCAAATGGGGCAGTGGTGGCCTGGTGGTAAGGTGCTGGATTACTGATCCCAAGGTCGGGGGTTCAAGCCCCACTATCAAC
>JAQMYF010018571.1:0-10039 GCA_030014195.1 Neosilurus mollespiculum
TGCCTCCCGAACGCCTCCCTGGTGTGGTGTTTCGGGCATGTTCAACCGGGAAGAGACCCCGGGGCCGACCCAGAACACTATGGAGGGACTACGTCTCTTGGCTGGTTTGGGAACGCCTTGGTGTCCCCCCGAAAGAGCTGGAGGAAAGGGCTGGGGAGAGGGACATCTGGACCTCACTGCTTAGGCTGCTGCCCCCGTGACCCGACCCCGGAAGAAGCAGATGATGATGAATGAATGAAACCAAAAAACTTTTGTGGACAGCTGACCATCACACATGCATGTTTTTTCATGTGTGATGGTCAGCTATCCCATTCCAGATTTAGTTCCTGGTTTTATAAGAATCCCTCCTCAGAAAACTTTTCTTTACATTTCAAGTTCCAAAATTCATCACTTAGCATTACAATTTAACACAAAGGTGTTAAGTGGCTTTAAGGTCTTGAGGTTCTATGCAGGCTACTTGTTCTTCCACATCAATTTTGACAAAACATGCATTTTGGGACTTTGCTTTGTATACTAGGGAGCTGTCATGCTGGAACAGTTTCAGGCTAGGCCACAGGCAATAGCGGCCGACAGTGATAAATTTTTAGGTCGGAAGCAAGCATGAAGGGTCTGTGACCGATATCAACAATATCGCTGACTGTCAGCAAGGAATCCACCTGTTGCGGACAACCGTCTTGCTTTTTGAAACCTGTTTACAAATGTTGGACGATTACATATGATAATCTAACTGTTGACTGTCGCCAACTATCCGCGATTATATTATTGACAGTCAGACTGTTGTGGTCGATCACAGATAGTCGCAGTTGGGGGCTTAGTTGCAGACAGTTTCAGATCTAGTTGCCAACCATCAGAGATTTTCATCTGAGTAGAGATGTGTCAGCTTATAAAGTACAGACTGGGACCAGAACACAATATAGACTGACAAGATAAGTCGTGACTAAACATTAACCTTGGTCTAGTTTTGCTTTTGGGAGAGAGAACGAGTAAGGAGTATACGCTGCTTTAACCTGTCATAATATTAGCTCAGATGATTAGAAGACGCGCAGGTGCAGTGCTGCGTATTTATAACCCACAGACTCGAGTTCAAAACCCACTTCTCTTATTTTAACTGTCTAACAGTTTATAAATATAATGTATTTGTTTTTGTTTAATAATTTGTCTTGGTGCAAAACACAGATATGACACTGTATTTCACCATTTCTTTAAGTTTATTGAATAAATTTAAATAATGAAATGGCGAAATACAGTAAAAAAGAAATCCTCCCACACAGGCCCTTCTTTTTTTTTACATATACAATCTGTCATATTGTTCTTCCTCTTATTTGTCTCTCTTTAATTTAATAGATCAATGCCTTTTTTGTTTGTTTTTTACTTTCCTGCAGTTTAAAAGATTGATCGTTTGAGGTACCTCTAGGTTCAGTCCTTGGACCTTGCCAACCACTGCCGATCAACGCAGATCATCACTGACAGTCGCCAACTCAAAATAAATCTCGGGCAGCACCAAAGAATTGCCCAAATGAGATCAAGCCATTAAATAAAAACATTTAATGATATCCAAAAAGGACATTTTGTACAATTGGGCTTCCAGCTTTCTGGCAAAAGTTAGGACATGAGGGTGTGATGGTCAGGTATCTAAAACTCATGATGCTAAAACACTTTCAGGCCCTTTTAATATGTTACAAGTAATGAAAATTAAAATTGTTGCATGCTCTTTTCAGGTGTTTTCAGCCTACCTTTGTTCAAACAGCATGACCCAGCTCATTGTGGGGGGGGAAAACTGGAGTGTATATAACCATAACATTGAAACCAATGAGCACTGTACTGAATAACATTGATCTTGTTACTCTGGGACATATTGTATTAGGCAGCAGCTTACCAGTTAGGGCTCGTTGTTGTGTTTGAAGCAGGAAAATTGGATAAGCATAACAATCTTGCCTTTGACAAGGGCCAACTTGAGCAATAGAGGAATGTGGCCTGGTCTGATGAGTCATGAGGATGGTCAAGCTCATGTGCTTTTGTCCGCAGAAGTGATGGCAGCTGGATGTACTGTGGGAAGAAGGCAAGCATGTGGAGGCTGAGGGATTCTGGGAAAAAAAAGCAACTCTGCTGGGAAACCTTGGGTCCTGGCCTTTATGGGAATATTACCTCGACACATTCCACATACATAAACATTGTTCTTGACTAAGTACACCCTTCATGGCAGTAGTAATTCCTAATGGCAGGTTTTTCCCAGACCTCTCGGGAAGTAGACACACTGTTAGGCTTTCTTGGCTGTAGAACTGGTGTTCAGGGACCAGGTGAGGTTCCTTAGTGCTTTTCTAAAATCCACAACTATCTTTGTTTTGTCGACATTGAGACATGTTGACTCTGCATTAGTCCAATAGACCTTTCAAATGATCTCTGTATACTGATTCTTTCTGATCAGACACACCAAAGTAGTGTCATCAGCAAACTTGATGTGATTGCAATTGTACATTGCTGCACAGTCACCAATCAGCAGGGTGAACAGTAACCTGAATACACAGTTCTGGTGGGGCTCAGTGAAGTCTATAAACAGCATTCAAATATACGTGTCATTTTATCCAACTGGATAAAATGGATAAGTCAGATTAAGAGTACCTTAGCTATGGCACTGTCTGTTGAACATTTGCTTCTATATACGAACTGCAAGGTGTCCAGTGAGGGTGAGATAAGGTTTTGATATGCCTCATGAGGAGCATGAATGCAATGGGATGGTAGTCATTGAGCCAGGACACTGTAGACTTCTCTGGCACAGGTAGGATATTAGTGGTCTTTAAACACTTTGGAACACTGGTGTTGCTAGGGGAGATGTCTATCAGAACGTCTGCTGACTGATCTGCATATCCTCTGAGCATGCTGCAAGGAATATCGTCTGGTCTAGCAGCCTCTGATCATGGGCACAGTGTCCACGATCTCCATGATTTGAGCGAGTCGTGATGAGTGTGGGGGGTTGTGGGATCAAATCTTGATGATCTTAAGGGAACTTGGTGGATTCATGATGAGCTTGGAGTGTCTTGACAGGCGGTCTGTATACTGGAATTAGCATAACAGTATGTGGTCTGAGTAGATGAGATCTATTGCATTCATCCCTCCCATTGCAAAGTCCACATACTAATGGAAAATAGAGAGCACTGACCTGAGATTTCCATGGCTGAAATCTCCAACTACATTAAACACAATCTGGTTGCATTCAGTGGTTTGCTGATAACTTCATACAGTTCACAGAGTGCTTCCTTATCATTAGCGCAGGGAGGGATGTAAACTCTGATAATGTGGATAGACATTAGTCAATTCCCAAAGTAAATGAAAGGGTCTGCATTTTGCACTAGTCCGTGTTGATATAAATACCCAAGCCACCTTCATGAGTTTTACCGCACAGATTTGCATTTCTGTTTGCTCAAATCTAGCCCATGCACCTGTTTGGAAATTTGTCGCTGAGGCATGTCTCTGGGGAAGCAAAGATGCGATTGTCTCTGAACTCGCACAGGATAGTCTGCTGAGTCCATTTTATTTTCTGAGAAGCATATATTTGATAATAGCATGGACGGGAGGTCCGAGCATCCAAGCTAAGCTAGTAGCCCAGTGCACTTGCCTTGTTTCCACTTCCTTGTGCACCCCTTTCTACACCCCTCCCTGTTTGACAACTTTAGTCGATGGGGAGGGCCAGAGGCATTTCTGAGTTTGTGTAGCTTCTCCAGCAGGTCATCTTTTAGGCTATTCCTTACTTGATTTCTCTACTGAACTTTTTGGCAATGGTAAACACAAACACCAGTTGTACTGATGTCCATGTCTTAGACAGGGCCTAAATAGCCCAAACACACCAATTTGGATTTGGCCACTACATGCTTTGTTACATAGCCATTTTGAGTGCACCATCTTGATATAGTTTGAGATGATATTAAAAAGGTGATTTTAACATTGTGTGTGCACACACACAGGACAAGAGTACTTCAGGACCAGTGTTGTGAACTAATGATATGAGAGAGAGGCTAATAAATTATTTTACATATATTAAAAACGCAGGCATTATTATAGTAAATCTAATTGTTGTTGCGTGTTCTATGACTGTGTGTGTGTGTGTGTGTGTGTGTGTGTTTATATTCAGCAGAAGCAGGCGTCATATGCAGTCTGTCAATAAGGAGTGCCAGTTTAGCTTTGTGCCTGAGTCAACAGAGGAAGCCCAGGATTTGGAAGGGAGCATCGCATTTTATGAAATGGAGGGGGCAGATGAGAATGCTTTCTCTTCAGTTGCTGTTTGTATTAATCTTGCCTGAATAACTATTGACTTGAGAAAAACTTGCTGGATTTCTTTCAATATCTGTTTGTTGCAGGGACAATCTCTTGCCAGTACCATGGTTCCTAGTGCTGCTACTTACTGGATGTCAAGAGGCCCAAGCCCTACACCACCAGGCAAACAGCCTATTACATCCTCTGAGGAGGATGCTGATGAGAGAAGCACCACTGGCGGCCATGGTAGTCTCTTTTTATGCCTTACACATTTTCTATATTAAGATGATTAATTATACTTTAAATACGGAAACACCTACACGTTTTCTTTTACAGGACAATACTCGGAGTATGTTTTTTCTGCTACTGGTTAGTGTACTGTACTGTTAAAAAATGTGTGGTATGCCTTACTGCTGTCTACTAGCTTTGATTTGCCATGTTCTTTTGAATTGCATTAAATATTGTGACTCCTCTTGGATTGCAGATGCAGGATTTCAGTGTCCAGCTGTTTACACCACTGAGTCTAGTGCTAATCTGGTAACGAATTATTCATAATTTGTTACAGAACCATTCTTGTCACATTTTTTTCCCCTGAAATTATGTATAAATGTAAAGACTAAAGCACACCTCTTTTTAATTGAGGTAGACTGTACAGTTACAACTGTGATATTTACATACTATTTGCACAGTGACTTGAAAATGGCACCATGATTGCAACTTCATCTTAGCACAGAGAACAGTGCCGCACAAAATTAGAAAATTATTAACTTTTTTCTGGAGACAGTGTGGCCGAGTTGGCTGGAATGCGCACCCATCTGCTGCCAGACCAGAGAGGCCGGGAGGGTGCAACCATACAAGGATTCTCCCTTGGTGGGATTGTAATCCTATTGGCGTTTAGTATCACCATGAGGAATCCTGCCTAATGATAGGACTGTATCTGCCTCTGATCTGCTAGCAGAGGGCAGCATATCCAGCCTCCAGCCAATATGGCTGAGGCTAAGATAATCAAGGGGGCAGTAGCCAGCAAAATTATAAACAGTTGAAACGATTAACAAATTAAGGGACAATTAAAGAAATTGGCGTTATTTAAAAAAATTAATAGCGTATTAATGCACAATCAAAGTTACCCTGTATTAATGGATTAACGTGTTTATGCCAACCACTGTTTATTTAATTTCTAAACATTTGTGAAATGCTCCAGCTGTTTAAACCAAATCAGTAGTTTTTAAAATTTGCTATGTTGTTATTGTAAACAATGTTGCCTGGTTAAAAATGTTGCCTGGTTAAAAAGTGTCACCATTTGGATTTAAATGAGCAAATATTTAAGAGCCTTTGATTGGATAGTTAGAGTGGGGGAAATAAATTTGCCCACTTACAAATAAAGAAGTGCTCTATTTTTTATGGCAGGCTTATTTTAACAATGATATACAGTTAACAAAATGTTAAGAAAAAACACAATATAAAGGTTATAAACTGGTTTACATGCGATCAGGTAAAAATATAATTATTTGATCCCCAAGCAGAACATGACTTGATACTTGCTGGAAAAACCCTTCTTGTTAAGTATGATGGTCAGAGGTTCTTTGTAGTTGGTCACTGTTTGCATCTTCTCCAGCTCCTAAAGGGTTCAAGGCTGTCACTATGCAACTTGAAGCTTCAGCTCTCTCCACAGATTCTTTTTTTTATCGGATTAAGGTCTGGAGGTTGCCTTGGCCACTGTATGACCTTAATGTGCTGCTTCTTGAGCCACCTCTTTGTTGCCTTGACCATATGTTTTGGTCATTGTCAGGTTAGAGGATGCAACCACAACCCATCTTTAGGCTTCTGGTTGAGTGAAGGAGGTTCCCATCCAAGATTTAATGGTACATGGCTCTGTCCATTGTTTCCGCAGTGAAGTCGTTTTTTACTCTTAGCAAAAGAAACAGCCCCAAAGCATAATGTTTCCACCTTCATGCTTGACAGTGGGGTGGTGTCCTTGGTAGTCAGCATTTTTCTCCCTACAAACACAATGAACTTATTTTTGGTCACATCTGATCACATCAGGTTCTCTCCAGCCTTCTCTGAATTATTCAGTATTCAGACTGGCCTGTACAAGTGTCGTCTTGAGCATGGAGGTCTTGTGGGTGCTGCAGGATTTCAGCCCATTATGGCATAGTGTGTTTCCAATGGTTTTCTTGGTGGCTGTGGTCCTGACTGCCTTGAAATCCCTAACAAGCTCCTCCCATGTAGTTTTTTTGCTGATCCCCAATCTTTTTATTAATTATCCTTACTTGACTATGTGAGATCTTACATAGAGCTCCAGACCGAGGCTGATTGATGGTCATTTTGTATTCCTTCCATCTTCAAATAATCAATTTTTTTCATAATTGTCTCTCTTTCTACTAAAATAAACTTACCATTAAAATTATATACCATTAATTTCTTTAAAAGTATGCAAAATTATGAAATTAACAGAGAATCAAAAAATTATTTTTCCTGCCATACTCGATAGTTATTGGATTGTTTCAGCAGGCAATAATTGTATGCAAATTGAAACACTGTGGTAGGGAAATAATTTTGTACACAATCAGGATCTGAAAAAATCAGCAATATTTATTTGAACATAAGATTTCACTACCCAGACTCTGCATGGGGGAATTACCCCAAACATGTAGTCTGTTGATCCATATGCATGTGTGCCATGATAAGGTATCTCTCTTTCTCTGCTGGGCTTCAGGTGAATAAAACCAGTTCGTATCTCAGACAGACAACCTTTTATTGTTTTAGTCCTTGAACAGAACTTGCAGACACCCAAGTAATTCTAAACAAAATCTCTGACATGATATGAAGATGCCTGTGAGAGGCGCAATAGGGTAGGGGAGACAGCAGATTTTTGCCGGAATGCTTTATTTCAGTTATACTGTTCATTTCAATCAAATATATTACTGGGTGTCTAGCAAGTCCAATATGTTTTTTTACATTTTAGAGAAATTCCTATTATAAGAGTCTATACCTAATCCAAATTCCTGTAAGACCACTACATTATTAAATATTCAGTAAAGACAGGTCCTATCACCAGTGATAAATGATGGACTATTTTTTTTTTTGTTGTGGCAATGTTCATAATGGAGGGTCAGTAATGGGATATTATAGTTTTATTTAATATAATGGAACAAGTAACACTGCAGTTTTTTACAAGGGCTGTTAGGAGGCCTGGTAAATAGAGGAGAAATTAAAAAAAAAAAGTTTTACCTGAAATCAGAGTGCCAAAGACAGGGGTGAGATGCTGGCAACTACAAGTGCTGTATTACAAAGACCTTTTCTGGTGTGTAATGCCAGCGTACCACTGGCCATATTTTAATATACTCTATTAAGCATATACTGTCTTTAAATTTATATGATGGTTACATGACATTGTCATTGATGGCTTCATTAAAATAAATTCACATTGAAACCTTGTATCAGGAGAGGTTAATTTTTTTCGGGGCTCTGCTTTTAGGCAGTGCCTACATTTTTATATTCTGTTGTATATAAAAATGGTAAAAAATAAACAAAAGGAAAGGTCAGTTAAAAAGTTCACATTTTTTTCATTTAACTTATTTTATACTGTATTAAAATAACTTTTTATTTCTGCCTTCAACCCATCCAAAGTGAGCACACAAGCATAAACAGTGAGAAACACACACACTCAGAGCAGTGGGCTGCTTAATATTGCAGCACCCGGAGAGCAGTTGGGGGGTGAGGTGCCTTGCTCAAGGGCACTTCAGCCTTGAATATGGAGGAAGGAAAGGTGCAGCTCACTCCCCCCATCACCACATTTTTCCTGCTGGTTCGGGAAAAAGTTGCTTCTCAAACCACTAGTCCACGGCTGCCCCAATAAAAGTGTATTCACAAAATAGAACTTCAGTGGAAATTAATCTTCTCTATTCTTAAAACAGATTCAGATTACACATGAGTTTTTATTGTTGTCTAGAACAATGATGGTGCATCCTGACTTTTCTAACCCTCTGTCCACAACTATTTTATCGTAAATCTCTCCCAACCATTTTGGGGGCACTTTTCCTAGGTAAAACATCAACTCCTATGGCTCTGACTTTTCACATAATTGTTTGGAGGCACGGTAGTGTAATGGGTGGCACGTCCACATTGCAGTAAGAAGGTGCTTGGTTTCTGAATGGAGTTTGCATGTTCTCCCTGTGCTTGTGTGGGTTTTCACCACGTACTCCAGTTTCCTTCCACAGTCCAAAGACTTGCTCATTAGGCTAATTGGCTGTTTCAAATTGACCCTAGGTGTGAATGTGAATGGTTTTGTTTGTGTCATCCCTGGTAGGAGTGTTTCCTCTCAACATACTAGAGCATTTCAGCAAATGAGTGGTTGAGTATTATAATTATTTAATATTATTAGGTCACTTAATTTTCTTAAAGTGGATATACCAATTGAAACAAACTTTAATCTTTTCTTCATCCCGCAGCAGGCCTGCTTGGAATCTGCTTCCCTCTCCTCCCCAAGAGGAGGGCCTGCTTTGATTGAACATGAACAAGGAATTATTCATGATTCCTGTGTCCTTTTTCAAATTTTTCCCATCTTTTTTTAAATTTTATTATGTGTGAATACTGAAAGTTGCAAGCTGAATTTTTCTCTTATTGGCCATTTTAGAAATTCGAGTTCACAGGTTAGTTTCATTTCTCTTGGCACTGGCACTGGTAATAGGCATCGGTATCCCATATTCAGAGTCAGAGAGCTGGCAGTTTTCTTGGCACAAACCAACAGATTGTGATAAACCAGTTTCCCAATATTTTTCTCTTGGATGAAAACCTGTTTTCATTAGTATCTTGGATGAAAACCTGCTTCAGTTGGTAGAAATGTTACAAAAGTTTTACATACTGAATAGAATGTCTTTGTTGTCTTTGCTTTGAGAACAATACACAAGCACATCTCACACATACACAATCAAAATGAAAAAAAAAAATCATATCAAATAGAGCATGAAATAAACTTAAATTTGAAACCCCACTGAACTCAATGCTCCTAGTAATAAGGAAATTATGGGCATTCTAACCATGTGTTTTTTGTTATTTATAATACTATGACAGATACACTAGACTACACAAAGTCCTTATAAAGTTTGGTTATAAGAGATTAGAACATTCTACATAAGATGGTCGACATTGGCATGACCTCATTATATGGGATTAGTTGTTAGTTAGATGATTAGTTAATTAAAATTATTTATTTTAAATAATTAAATGAAGATAGAGACAGCAAGGTCAGTGCAAAGTGTTCGTACTTTCGCATGATCAGAATTCAATACAATTTCACAAGTAACATGATAAAATAAATGTATGTTTTATATGCATTTTATTCCGTTCTGAAGCATTGAATGCATTAATTATAGAAATGTAAATCAATGTGCAATAGCAATGAACTGGTGTATTAATTTGAAGAGAAATACCATGTCATCATGGATAATGTGGCAGTAGCCAAACACATAATAGCAAATTTGGGGAAGCTCTCCACATGCACACACAGAAACCACATGCACACGCTGAAACATGTGGATTGTTACATTCCTACAGTTGAAATGTTGGTGAAATTGACACTATGTTCTTATGACTCAGGAGACATTGTAGCAACCACTGTCCAATTTCAGCCACGTCTGGAGTTTTTGAATATTTCCCATTGACCAGTAAATGTACAAATTCTTTCTTTTGTGACATGTCTGATGTGTATAAAGTACATCAACTGTGTGTTTTTTTTTTTTTTTGTTTGTTTGTTTTTTTTTGGGGGGGGGGGGGGGTTTAAAATTTTGTT
>JAQMYF010018919.1:0-15572 GCA_030014195.1 Neosilurus mollespiculum
TATATACTGTGTGTATATATATATATATATATTTATTTTTTCCAGCAATATTTATCATTTTTTTAAATACATCAAAAAGGTTTGAGTGTGCATCGTTATGTTTTATCAATTAAATATTAAATAGGTCAGAGCAAAATGGAGGTTATGTCACATTTTGTGTACAGACATGATTATGGTATCAAGAACAGCAAAACCTAGGTGTTTTACATCGACCACTAAAAATGCTTAATTCTCATGCAACTCTAGTATGAAATGATCATCTTAAATTTCTGCAACAGTGGGGTTATATCCAGCCTGTTGCTTTTATTCATTCGTTCATTCATTTTCTGAAATGCTTACTCCTAATTAGGGTCGTGGGGAGACTGGCACCCATCTCGGCCTACTCTTGACGAAAATCAGCAATTTCTTTTACATGCCTCTCACCAAAGACAGTGAGAGACATGACCGGCATTTAATAACCCAGTTAGCTGCACTGGGGGGACAGCAGTGAGAACCTGTTGATAGTGGGGCTTGAACCCCTGACCTTGGGCTCAGTAATCCAGCACCCTATCACCAGGCCACCACTGCCCCTTTTGCTTTCATGTTTAGGGCAAAATTTCCTTAGACTTTGTTTAGTACTTAGCCCTTCAATTTCACAGCTGGCATCTTGAATTTTGCCCTAAAAAATTTCTATGGATGCCGAGGTAAAAACAATCATACTCCATGTCACACCTATGCTACATGTGTACAGCCACATACATACATGAATACAGATGGCATTTCAAAAAAATAAAACAAACAAATGAAAACAAACAAACAATAATTACATAAATATGTAAATAACTAGGATTGGATTGCACATATTTAATTATGGCGATAATAATGATTATGCTTATTTCACTTACATCCTGCCTTGTCTGTTGTCAGACCATTTACCATCCCTATTGTTCATTGCTTCTTAGCTTGAAGATAATTATATTTTTACTTATACTCTCTTTC
The DNA here is from genome assembly GCA_030014195.1 of Neosilurus mollespiculum. Classification (NCBI taxonomy): domain Eukaryota; kingdom Metazoa; phylum Chordata; class Actinopteri; order Siluriformes; family Plotosidae; genus Neosilurus; species Neosilurus mollespiculum. Next base: position 979 of record JAQMYF010018919.1, read on the forward strand.
TCTCTCTCTCTCTCTCTTTCTCTCTCTCTCTCTCTCTCTCTCTCACACACACACACACACACACACACAAAATATTTTATTATTCACATCTTGTGGTTGATGAGGTTGTGTAGTACAAGATTGTTCATACTTTGCATATTTCAAGTGTATGCTCAGTTAATTGTTTTTAAAATGTATCCATAGTAGAGACACTTCAAACAAGATTACTGTGTTTAGATGCCAGTGCAGCAATAAAAGTGCTACTAGGTTTCTCTTAATACTGTAACATATTACGGTTACAAAGGCCATGACAATAAATAGCATCAGAAAGAATTTGAGTATAAAAAGTTTGCCAGGTGTGATAATGTAAATAATAACAGCAAAGCTAACAGGATTAAAAATCTTAGCCATTTAATGTACCTTTTTACCTATGTATAACAGACATCCTTTGTTACTGTGATCTTTTTTTCCTTTTCTTTGTGACAGCTCATCTGAATATGTTGCCAGTTCTTCAGAAGACAGATGGAAATTAGTAACTTATAAGTGTAGAGACTTATTTAAATTGGCACAGACCTCATCATTCACTAGGACATTAATAATCTATCATGAGACAAGATATAATAAAAATGCACTTTCTTAGCCAAAGTGTCCCTTTTCAAGACACTTTATTTTAATGAATCTCTTGCCCTTAAACTTCATCACCAGCAATTACCAATTTTATAATTGAAAAGACACCTTTAGCAATTATCTCTGCAAATAAATGCCTATAAAGAACTGTTAATGGAACTCCAAGACTATGCTTTCATTTATCTTTATTGCATTTCACCCTGTTTAAATCACTTATTCAAATGCGACATAATAATGGTGAAAGCATCCATCCATCCTTCAATCCATCCATTTTCTTATGCTTATCTGAGACTGGATTATGGAGGCAACAGGCCCAGGAGAGAAACACCTTTTCCCCAGTGACACTCTCCAGCTCCTCCTGGGTGATTCCAAGGTGTTCCCAGGATAGATGGGATATATAATCCCTCCAGCAAGTGCTGGGTCTGCCCTAGGGCCTCCTCCCAGTGGGACATGCCCCAAAAACCTCTAAAGGGTGGCAATCAGCAGTCATCTTAATCAGATGCCCAAACCATCCCAACTGATTCATTTTGATGTGGAATAGCAGTGGCTGTGCTCCCCCAGATGTCAGAGCGCCTCACCCTACAGATTTCTAATGGGGTATCTATTAGCAACAAGTGACCATGCAAAGTCAACAAAAGCCAGAAAAATGAGCAATGAGGGGTGGAATTTTCTTAAGTGATGTGAGGTGGCTGGGTATGGAGTTTAACTGAGCACAACATTTATGCAAGATGATTTGAATGATAACCAGTCAAAGCCTAAAGACATATTCGATTGACAGATGCAACCAGACACAGAGTTCCCCATTTTTTTTCCCATACGGAACAGTAAATGCAAGTTCAACTGTTACACCTACAACAACAAGGAAGAGTGGCTCATTACTGTCATGTCTAAATGTCCTTTGCTTTATGAGTGCACACAGAAATTTTACAGTAATAATAACAGGCAACTCAATTCTTTGGTCCACATTTCTGAAATGATTGGCATTTCCTGTGACTATATATTTGTATATGTTTAACACTTCTTGTTCTATACTTGGTGCTTTACTTGAGAATAATGCACTTTTTATTAGGGTAATGAGCTAAAATAAAGTAAAAATAAGAAAATAATGGTAATAAAAGCTCTTACGGATTTACTGTAGGAAACTAGCTTGACGCTGCTTACAGTTTCACTTGGACAGATTATTTAAGTGGGAAACATGCCAGAGGGCTGCTCCCCTGTTGTGTTGATTTGCATGTAGTACAGCAGCAATGAGATTTGTGTCACTCGTCGCTTCCTGTGTGAGCACCCTTTTAAGGAGACTCATGCCAACTGCTTGTATCCATTACCTCATTCTTTCACCTACTATCCAGATCTCATGACCACAGGTTAGAAAGCAAAAGGACCCGTAAATCCAAAGCTATGCCTTTCAGTTCAGCTTCCACTTTGTTATGAAGGACTGGTGCCCTCATTAGTGCTGATGAAGCAATGTTTTACCTGCCCAACTCCCACTCCATTCTACCATCACATGTGAGCATGATCTTGAGATATTTGAACTCCTACACTTGAGGCAAAGTCTCAGCCCTGACTTGGATGCAGCAATCCATCTTTTTCAGGTTAAGAACCATGGCCTTAAATTTTGACAAGCTGACACTCATCCCAACCTTTACACACTCAGCTGCAAACTGCTCCAGTGCATGCTGAAGGTCACAGTCTGAAAAAGTCATCATCTGCAAAAAGCAGGGCTGCAATCCTGAGGTTCCTACACCAGACACCCTCTACTCTACCCTGACTACACCTTGAATACCACAAACAGGACTCGTGACAAGCAGCAGCCCTGGCAGAGTCCAGCCCTCACTGGAAACAAGTTTGTGTGCCGAGGATTTGGACACAGGTCTCCCTTTGGATATACAGGGACCAGATAGCTCATAGCAGCAACCCCAGTACCCCGTAATTCTTCAGCACCCTCCACAGAATGCCCCAGGAGACATGGTCATAGGCCTTTTCTGAGTCTAAGAAACACATGTGGACTGCATTGTCAGTAAAAAGCTGCTCCTCTGTTTCCTGATCCGAAAGGAAGCCATACTATTCCTCCTAAATCCGAGATTTGACAATCATTCAGGGCATCTTCTCCAAAACCCTGGAGTAAACCGGGAGATGGAGCAGTGTATTCCCCCAATAGCTGGAGCAGACTCTTCTGACCCTTATTAAAAAAAGGATCACCACCCCAGTCTACTATTCCTCAGGTGTCATCCCGAACCTTCATGCGAGATTAAATGATTGAAAGATTGTGTCAGTAAAGACAGCCCCACAATGTTCAGAGCCTCAGCATCCCAGCCAAGGTAATGGATTCATCTTTCCCTGAGTCTTCAGACTCTGCCACCCCAGTGGAGGACAAGGTGACTGAATTAAGGAGATTCTCAAAGTGCTCCTTCCATCACTCAACTACATCCTCAGTTCTGGTGAGATAATTACATCCAAGGTGTACTTTTCATGTTAAACTTTTTTTTTTTTCATTTAACTATGCAGAGCTTTTTATTTAAAAAAAAAAAGTGAAATTATTGGTAATCTTATGCAAATTCAAGGTATGCTGACCATTAGCAGTAAAATTTGCAGGCTTTTCAGCTGTGTCAACTTTCAGCAGCTCCATTTTAAGGTCTTAAAGCAATGTGATTTCACCAAGATGGCTGCCAGGTGGAAGGTGTGGCTACTGCTTGGTTGGAGTGAAAACCTGCACCCACACTGGCCCTTTGCATATAAGATTGGAAACCCCTGGACTAATGAATCCCATTGTCTTTGTAAATTATCTCAGCATCCATCCATCTCAAAAGATGATGGTGGCGCTTTGGGGTTGTCAATGTCTGTCTTGTTGAGAGGACATTCTTGAGTGGCAATCTTGCCTGCAACTGCCACAGACATAGCTAGATGGCACAGCTAAGGCCTGCATTTGCTGCTTCTCCTTTCTGCATTGTCTTCTGTCCTCTTTGCTCTGATTGTGTCTCTTTTCGCCCCTCTTGATACCAACACGGACAGCCTAATGCCATGTCCCTTGGTTGTCTGCGAGCTGTTCCCAATTTTGAGGGTTGATGCCAGTGGCATTCAGGTCACATTTGCAGATCTACTTAAAACGAAGTGTGGGGTGACCCTGTGGACATTGTCTGGTGGCCAGCTCTCCATACAGGATATCCTTGAGGATGCAACTGTCTTGCATGCAGTGCACATGTACCAGCCAATGAAGACAACGCTGTCAAAGGAGGAGGTGCATGCTCAGTGAGCCCACTTCATTCAGCATGGCAGTCTTGGTGACTTTGTCTTGCCACTTGATGCCAAGGATGCATTGAATGCAGCGAAGGTGGAGACATTCCAGGCGATTTTCTCACTTGGCGTAGGTGGACCTTGGTCTTTACAATCAGACGGGCCAGATTGAAAAGTTTTCTGTCACTTCTGGCATGCAAGTGTACGCCCTCAGTGGAATCTCTCAAAGCAAACTTCAGCAGCATGGAGAAGAATATGTCAAAAAGAGTTGGCACAAGGATGCATCCTTTCTCCACTCTTGATTGCAAAGGGCTGTGAGATGTCTCCATTGTAGCTGACCACACCCTGCATGTTATCATGGAAGGAAGCAGTATTGCTGAGTAGCGCATTTGGGGAAGGGGGGGGGGTCTTCTTCAACAGCTGGAACAGTCCGTTCCTGCTGACAAGATCATTTGGCATCATACACATCTTTTGTTACATTGCTCTTTCTCCAACACAGACAGTGACATTTGTGGAGTGGTTCCAATAAGGCTGGCTTCCCATGTTTGATGATCTCAGGTGGTATGTCATCCTCGGCAGGTGCCTTTCTGCATGATGGCATCAATAGCTTTACTGAGTTCTTTCATAGTGGGTTCTGCATCTAGCTCATCCAGAACAAGTTCTCAAAGGTGTCTAGTGCCTCTTGGGTGACACAGTTCTCTCTGGTGTACAGGTCCAGGTAGTGCTCAACCCATCAACCCATCTGGTGGTTTTTGTCAGTAATTGTCTCTCCTGTCTTTGAATTCAGAGGTGCAGTCTTTTTTACTGGTTTGCCTGATGCCTCTTTGATGCCCTTGTACATACACAAAAACATACACAGTACATGTAGTAAAATGCTTATTATGACTGTCCTATATTTGAAGAACAAAAACTATCAAAGACGAAATTAAAGACATGATAAATTATGAAAAAAAACACCAATAGTTAAAAGTCAAATATAAATGTAGTGACAATAAATAACACAGTATGTAAAGTGTCGGTGCAGTATGCACACCAGATGAGTGAGTGTGGTTATTGCGTGTGCAGAGTAGTGCAAGGTATACAAGTAGTATAATTTGTGTGTGCAACAATCAGCTGAGGTAAAATGTAATGTTCATGTGTAGGGTAGGTCTAGAAAGTCCAGGTACTAGGAGTTCTGGTTGAGGGCCCAAATGGCCTGTGGGAAGAAGCTCCTCCTCATTTGCTCTGTGTTTGCCTTCAAGGAATGAAAACATTTCCCTGTCCACAACAGAGAGAAGAGTCCATTGTTGGGATGGCTGAGGTCCTTCATTATCTTCCTGGCCTTGGTCCAGCACCACTTACTGTATATAGCGTCCTGGTCAGGAAGCTTGATACGGATGGTATGCTTTGCTGATCACACCACCCTCTGAAGAGCTTGCCTGTCCTGTTTGATGTTGTTTCCAAACCAGGCTGTGATACTTCCTATCAGGATGCTCTCAATGGTGCAGGTATAGAAAGTCTTTAGCACCCTTGAGGGCAGTTTAAAGTCTTTCAGGTGTCTAAGATTATAAAGATGCTGCCGGGCCTTCTCCAGGGTGTTAACATGAGAGGACCTGCGTGATGTAAACACCTAGGTACCAGAAACTGTCCACTCTTTCCACTGGGGTCCTGTTGATAGGCAGGGGCTGGTAATTCCTCTCCTGCTTTGTGCTGAAGTCCACTATCAGCTCCTTAGTCTTGCTGACATTCAGGAGGAGATTGCTGACCTGGCACCATAATTCCAATCTTCCATGCTTCCATGCATTCTCAATTTGCTGAAGGTTGTCTGACAGTCCAGTGCACATGGTATGCACATTCCATCTTGCAATACGAAGTGCTGGAGACTTCGTGGGCCTCTTTGTATATTTGTTTGGTGAATGATTAATGATCTGCTTGTCAAGCAATGCTCTAAGCTCCAGACACCCACTGAAGCTTATAACCCATAACTGTTGTCTTCTGTGTTGTGCTTACACCTTTAGTGAGACTGGAGTGACCTCTCCAGGGTGCTAACCTGGGAAAAAGTGTATGGAGACATTGTGCTGCCCATACAACAGGCAACCCACCCCCCACCTTGCCAACTGGACCTAACAGAATGCAGTACACTACATTTGGAGCCAAATGGGTTGAAGGAGATGTCAGAAGGACATCACTGATAATAGCCAGCCACCTTAGGTTTCCAGATCTGGATTTTTCCTTGAGTTTCTTCATCATACAGATAGCCTTTTAAAGAAATTTCAGTATTCCTGAAAACCAATAAGTTCCAGATTGGAAAACCATCCTGCAGGGGGTTGAGAATTTCAGAGCAACAGGCTCAGCTATGAAAGGAAATTCACCTCATTCACCTGGAAGTGCTTGTTCACCTGAGAATATTGAAGCATTGAGGATTACCTCTAATGGAAGTGTTTCCAGAGTGGGTGATCTCATTGCATGCCAAAGTTACGTGGCCGGCCTATTCTCCTGACCTTACTTTTTCTTTCTGGCTACTGTCGTGGCAAAAAGTGTCCAGTTCATGACATGAGAGATTCAAATCCACTTTTCAGGTGTTTATTTAGCCTTTAGAAAAAGAAAAGCACACAATCAATCACACACAAAAAATTGTTCCAAGAGAAAAATCTTGGACGTCGAACCAGCTCTGCAATTAGCTTATATAGGGCCCTTTTCACTTTGATTGGTCTATCATACTTTAGCTCCTGACTCTGATTGGTCCCTCATGACCTCATATCAAGCAATACTCATACAGAGTGGAATGGGCCTTACATAAAATAATAAAATAATCTTGCACACACTACGGTGAATAAACTTCTCATACAATAGTCACACATAAGTCATCCAATAATCAAATAGTACAGTAAGTCATACAATTGCTCTGCTATAGGTATAATCATATATAATCATAAATATATGTCAATATATATTTAATTAGAAATGACTTCATTGGACAGTTCTCCATTTCAGGATTAAAAATGTCTTTAAATAAAGGAAATGTGGTCACTCATTCCAAAGATATTAGAATTTCTGTATTCATATTCATATTCATGTTGATGCTGTTAATGATCAATAATTAATTCCAGTATGTGATAGGGAAGTCCAGCAATTTGCATAAGATTTATGGAGGACCAAATATATGACATTATGACATTTCAGAATGGCAGGCCATAGGTCTTCCACAGTTCACGGGTCCCCAGTGGCGCCTGATACCCTAATTTCCTCCGCTTCACTACCTTAAATCACGAGTATATAGTTATCAACCCCTACCTCTTAAAAAATGTATAAAAAGGAAAGCCTTCCAAACTTAAATGTTACAATACCATTACATATACATTTTTAAATTACAATTTCAAATTTGCAATCTCCTAAAATCTGATCCATAGTTTTTGTTGGGTTTTGCATTAGTCTGTTTTTAAAAAAGCCACATTTCTTTGAGCTGAGTGCACAAAATAATAAGAAAAGATTGTAATAAAAAAAGTGGATTTTGATGATCAAAGACGTATACAAGCTTTTATCAAGTTTGGGTTTAATTCCCCTTTAAGGTTGCTATTCAGGAGGATATAGCTGCTGTTCCACCTGACATGACCCACAGAGCCTTGGCAGCCTTCAGAAATCGAATCCAAGCATGTATATACAATGACTGCCACCATTTAAAGGATGTCATCTTTAGAACATGATGTATAAAACCTGTATTGAATGACAATCTATGTGTGCATATACTGTAATTATTTTTTTATTATTTATTTTTTACTTTTGAAATGTGGGGTTTTGTTGGATCACTTTATATTTAAATATACATAAGCAGACACATAAGTCTATTTATGTTCTCAGAAATGAAAGCTATTTTATAAGAGGAAATGCCAAGAAACAAGGTCTTATACAACAGTGTGTACTATCCCTTTCACAGAACAGCACAAACTGGCTCTAACCAGGACAGAAAAAGAAATGCAAAGCCCTGGTGCAAAACTGAGCAAGAGAACAAGTACATCAGGGTATCTATTTTTTTTTTTTTTTTTTTTTTGAAAAATAGATGCCTGACAGGTCCTCAACTGGCAGGGTTATTAAATAGTACCCATAAGACACCAGTTTAAACTTGAAGAGGTGACTCCTGAATATCTTCTAGGGAGAGTTGCAAAGAAAAAGCCATATTTGAAAACTGGATAATTAAAAAGGAAAAGATAAGGATGGGCAAAAGCATCCGGACATTGAACGGAGGAAGATTGGGGGAAAAAGTGCTACGGACAAACAAATCTAATTTTAAGATGTTTGGAGAATATTTGTAAGTTGCAGCTCAAATGACAAGATGCTGGACGAGTGCTTGACACAATCTGTCAAGCATGGTAAGGAAAGTGTAATGTTCTGGGATGCTTTGGTGATGATAAAGTGGAGGATTTGTTCAGGGTAAGAGGGATCTTGAACAAGGAAGGCTATAACTCTATTTTGCGATACCATACCATGCCATATCCTGTGGATGACACTTCTTTGGCCCTAGTTTCCTACTAGAACAGGACAATGACCCAAACACAGCTCCAAACTTTGCAAGAACTATTTAGACAAGAAGCAGTCGGCTGCTATTCTGTCATTAATGGAGTTGCCAGTGCAGTTACGGGATATCAACCTGATTGAGATGATGTGGGACCAGCTTAATTGTATGGTATAGAAGAAGTGCCCATCAAGCCAGTTAAACTTCTGGAAGGTGCTTTAGGAAGCATGGGGCAAAATTTCTTCATCTTACCTTGACAAATTGACAGCTAGAATGTCAAAAGTCTGCAACGGCTGTAACAGCTGCAAAAGGGGGATTTTTTTAATGAAAGAAAAGTTTTGAAGGACCAATTGATTAGATGACTGGCTCTGAGGTGCTGGCTGACTCTGTATACATATGGAAATCTACAAACACACACACACACACACACACACACACACACACACACACACACACACACACACACACATACATATACATATATATATATATTTATATACATATACATATACATATATATACATACATACATACATATGTGTGCATGTGTGTATATGTAAGTCTAAAATTAGGAGTTATTAATATCTATATAAACAGAAGTAAAATGTAAATGTGGTGCAAAATGCAAATGTATAACAGTGGATATAGTTGCTATATGGTAGAGTTGTAGAGTTTTATGGCCACAGGTAGGAATGATTTCCTGTGTTGTTCAGTGGAGCATTTAGGTGGTATTAGTCTCACACCGAATGTGCTCCTGTGAGTGATAAGCAGGTTGTGAAGCGGGTGAAAGGTATTATTCAACAATGTGTTTATTTTGGCCAACATTCGCCTTTCCGACACTACCGTCAGAGAGTCCAGCTTCATCCAAACAACGTTACTAGCCTTGCGGATCAGTTCGTTCAGTCTGTTTGCATCTGCACCCCTCAGCCTGCTGCCCCAGCATGCAACAGCATAGAGGATAGTGCTGGCCATAACAGACTCATAAATCATCCTAAGCAGTGTTCGGCAGATATTAAACGACCTTAGCCAGCTCTGGCCCTTCTTGTAAAGTGTGGTAGTGTTTTTTGCCCAGTCCAGTTTATTGTCAATATGAACTCCTGGGTATTTGTAATCCTTCACCATTTCCACATTGATGGCCTGGATGGAAACCGGGACGGCTGGTGTTTTGTGTCTCCTGAAATCCACAATCAGTTCCTTGGTCTTTGTCACATTAAGCTGCAGATGATTCTGCACACACCACATGACGAAGGAGTCCACAGCAGCCCGATATTCCATCTCATCACCTCCACTGATACATCCAACTACAGAAGAGTCATCAGAAAACTTCTGAAGATGGCAGGTCTCTGTGCAGTAGCTGAAGTCAGTTGTGTAGAGGGTGAAGAGAAAAGGGGAGAGGATGGTCCCTCGTGGTGCTCCATTGTTGTTGACCACTGTGTCTGACATGCAGTGCTGCAGGCACACATAGTGTAGTCTTCTGGTCAGGTAGTCCACAATCCAGGACACAAGAGAGGCATCCACCTGCATTGCGCTCAGCTTCTCACTCAGGTGGGTTGGCCTGATGGCATTGAAAAAAACCATGACTCTCACAGTGCTCGCTGGCTGGTCCAGGTGGGTGTAGACATGGTTAACAATAGACTGTCTGGGCTGGGATAATGGAATTGGTGCAAAAAGTAATGTAGTGTGAAATACACTCAGTGAGCCCATCAATGTCCTCACCATGGGGCTCACAGAGCACCAGCCAGTCGATCACTTCAAAGCAGCCCGGCAATTTGAAATCCTAGGCCTCCTCCAACCATCTCCTAACAGTCCTCCTAACAGTCCTTGTAGGCTGCCTCTTTACAACAGGCACATAGCATGAAGAAAGATGAATTAAGTTCTGGACTAATCTCCCCAGTGGGGGGAAGGGGGAGGAACTGTAAGCATGCTTAGTATTTGCATCCTCTCTGGTGGGTCAGTCCACATACTGCACAAAGTTTGACAATGTAGTGTCCATGGTTGAAGTCACCTGAGATTACAATGAATGCACTCAGGTGTTGAGTCTGTAACTGTGCTATGGTAGATTGAACAGGGTCACATGGCAGAAGAAGGAACACACATAGCCACTAAGAAGACATGGGAAAATCCCTTAGGCAAATAATATGCTCTGAGTCCAACAGCACAAAGTTCAATGTCCAGTCCACAACTCCAATCTTTGATGGATATGTGGGTGGGGTTACACCGCTGGTTATTGACAAGAACAGCAAGCCCTCCTCCTTTCTGCTTACCACTCGCGGTGCAGTCTCCTGGACAGTGTGAAAGGCCGCGATGGATACGTTGTCATCGGGAATATCCTGATGCAGCCATGTCTCCATGAAGCACATGAAACTACACTCCAGATTTGCTCTGATGAGCCAATTGGTTGAGTCATTCATACAGAAGTTTTCACTTACACAAACAGGTTCACAAGTAGATTCACAAATGGGTTTATTAACAGACACACAGGTTCACTCACATTAACAGATTCACATAGATTCATAAAGTCACAAATGGGCAAAAAATGGGTTCAATTACATGAACAGGGTCACTCAAAAAGACAGGATAAATCACACTTACAGGATCACATAAGCTAATGGGTTGACTGTCACACAAACAGACTCAAATCCACATACCCTCATACAAACTGGGAATCAAAACACACCCATAAGCATTTTTATCATAAAATTGTATTAAATTTTATTATAAACAAAATCAAAATTACAAACACTGTCAGAATGACAAATTATGTTAATGTCACTAACAGGGTCCAACCCACTCAAAGACAGAGAATCAAATATAATCAGGAATTCACACACAGACTTAAACTCACACAGGCTTATAGGCACAGAGGTACAGTCCTGCACAGAGGCACTATCATAAGACAAAAAAACCCAGGCAGAAGCACACTCTCTGTAACGAGAGTGGGGCCCTGCAGTCTAATGAAGCCTGACATTGCCGCCCCATACCTGATCCAGGGGCTCTCCCCTCTCATGTACACAATAGAGCTCCTTCAGCATCACACAGAAGCTCCTGACATTCCTCATTCATGCATGCTGGATCCACTGCAAATGTTAAGTCCACTGGTCCACACAGACAATTGGCTATGCAGTTGATCTAGCAGTGTTCCACTGGCTTTGAGTCCACCAGGAACCTAAGCAAGAGGTGCCAATGGAGCAGAAAACTATCTGGGCTGAGCTAACACGGTCACATTGTTGGGGCTCTTCCACAGGGGCATACAGGTTGGAGTAAATCTATCCCATGGTAATCTGCACTTCCCTGTCAGTTCTGCTGCGTCTATATTTGGGCAAGGTTGTTCTGCCAAGAAGCACAAAAAAGGCAGGGATGGACAAGGAAGAAAAAAAAGATACAGAATAATAAATAAGCTTTTTTCTCACTGGTAAACTGGCAACTGGAAGTTACTTAATTCAAACTGGGATTTCAAGAGAATATTTCTTTTTTTCTCCTATCAGTTAACACAACCAAATGCCATAAAAGGTAAATAAAGTTATGTTGTACTTCAGGAATAATTGGGAGGCCAAGATGTCAGTGTGTTGTCATTTAGTTCTTTCTAACAAGAAAGTTTAGAGTCTAAAAGGGAAATAGAAAGGTTAAATAGATGTTTTATATTGCACATACACCAATTAAAAGAACTATTTGAATATTGATCTGGATAAAGTGCGATTTACCATTCTGACTCATGAGCAGTTAGTGGAACGATAATAATAAAACTATTTATTTTATTTTTTTGGTACCGAAGTTTTGTTTCACGATTTTGTGAACAGAATTCTTCAGTGAGATGGAAGTGTAGCAGGATGAGGTTTGTGCCTCCTGTTAATTGTCAGTGGGCTGGCAGCCAATAATGCGTAGGTGCATACACTATAAAAGTGTCAATAGGTTGCTGTCCTAGGGGGGTTGCCGTAGTTGTCAACTTCCGGGTTCAGGTTGTTGACCATGACAGGAGACACGGTTATTTACTGCTGCCTGGTCGCTATATTTTTATACCCTGGATAAGGGGTTGTCGTAGTTGTCAAATTCTAGTTTCTGGTTTGTTGACCGCGACAGGAGACGCGGTTAGTTACTGCTGCCTGGTTGCTACATTTTATACCCTGGGCATTTATGGTTGCTGTGTGCCATATTTGCGTCGCTGCCTTGCGGATCCTGGGCCTATTAAACGCTGCTGTATCGGGGCTAGGCTGGGTTTTGCACATCACTTCCTATTACAGCTGTTTCGAGAAAGAACGTTGCTGCATTGTTTTATGTGGGCTTCAGTTCCTGTTGCTGTGATCATCAACTTCAAGTTTCTGGTTTGTTGGCAATGACTGAAGACGCGGTTGGTTGCTGCTGCATTCTTCTACCCTGGATGTTTATGGTTGCTGTGTGCCATATTTGTGTCACTGCCTTGCTGGTCCTGGGCCTGTCAAACACTGCTGGATTGGGACTAGGCTGGGGTTTTGCATATTGTTTTCCATCACAGCTGCTCTGAGCAGGAACATTGCTGCCTTGTTTCCTGTGGGCTTGTGCTTTATTTTTATGTTTGTCCGACTGTTAGCCGATTCACTTTCGTTATGGGTTCTGCCGTGGTTGCTTGGAACTGGCAGGGTGATGGTAACTGCTGTGCTTATGGACGCCTAACCCCATAGCTAGTCTTGCTTGCCCTTCTTAATGTAAATGTTTTAATGTGATATGGATGTTTTGTGTGCATATTCTTTCCACTTTGTTGGCTTGTCTTTTCCTTTATTGTGTATGTCTCTGTATCGTTCTCTTTTGTTTACTGGCAGGAGGCCATTGTGAGTGAAGCTGCTGATGGTTAGTGCTTACTAGCGTTTTTAGTTACTGTCATAACTGTTTTTATTTTTTGTTCTTTTTGTTTGGTTTTACTTTTGTGTTAACAGTTATTGTGTTGTCCTAGCAGGAGGCTGATGGAACTGTGGCCTCTGGCATGCCCCTGCTCCAGTTTGTGTTAATGTGTTTTGTGGCTGTGTATTGTTCTAATATTTTCATTTTTGGTTTTTGATTTCAGACACTGGGCTGAAGGAGGTGGTGGTTGGGCCTCGTATGTATTGTGGCCCATCTTCAGTTGTGTTTTCCGTACTGAGTGTGTGTGCTTCTTATATGGGAGTATCCCATATGTGTTTGGGGTGACTTCTTCTTTTTGGGGATGCCTAACCTTCCTTGGCCCATCCGCTCTCCTGGTAAGCTCCAGTGTGGCTCATTGTGTTTTATATTGTGTTGTGTAAAATAAATATTATTCTGAAGATTGAAACCTTGTTAGCCTGAATGGGTTTACTTACCTGTGTGTCTGGTCTATCAGTAAATGGTAGCCATATTCCCTGGGTGAAAGTCCCAGGGTGGCGTAATTGGATTGTTGAGGGGTTTTACCCACATCAATATTACTAGTTGTATCCCAGCCCAAGTTGCCACAGAAGTTATGTGTAACCTTTAAGTTTTGTTGTAGTGTCTCTCAGGGAAGTATAAAAAAATTTCAAAACGTGGAGCTGCTAGCAAACGTGAGAACCTGATAATTTCCTGATGTTGAAAAATATTCATCTCATTATCAAAATGTGATGAAACTGTCAATTAAAAAAAAAAAGTATGAATAAATGTCCACCTACTTTAGATCAATGTCTACATTGTATGGTAATTGCCAAGCACTTGGAGCTGTGTGTAAGTGTGGCACTATTATAAAGCACTGAACAGATCCAAAGAGCCGTGTGTAAACAATGGTGTTCAGGGCAGTGGTACTGAAATTTAATGGCTGCAGTGAAAGAGCAGTCAGTTGACAGTCAAGTACAAAACTTGGGAAGCTCACTGTCCTCAACTGAGAGCCAATGTTGGCCATCCCCTGAGTGTATACTGACAGTCATTAAAAACATTAAGAGAGAAATTTCTGCATATCTGTACTTGTAGGGGAGGTTCGAAGTATACCCTGTGGCATTATTAATGATAGTACTCCGGAGGCCGGAGCATCGGGGTGGGTGCTGGCACGCACCGGGTGGTTGTCTGGGGGGCCATGTTCTCCTGGACATGGTGCGTGCCCTCTGCCTTGGGAGGAGGGGGGCTGCCTTCGGGGCCTTGGGGCCCTGGACCCTCTACTCTGGCTGCCTTGGGTGGCCAGGACCTGGCGGGGTCGGCGGCTACCGGTCCTGGCTCGCCGGGGCCTCTGCCCCGCCGCCACAGGGGGCTCTGGCTGGGGCTTTCCTCTGCCACCATCTGGGTAGGCCTGGGGTTGTCTTTGGTGCGAGGTGGCTTGGGG
>JAQMYF010019113.1:0-15557 GCA_030014195.1 Neosilurus mollespiculum
AAGAGGAGCATGCTCTGTCTTCCTGGTCCTCCTGTAGTCCACTATGACCTCCTTGGACTTGCTGGTGTTCAGAATGATATTGTTTGTTGAACACCAGTTTATCATGTGCTGGATCTCCTCTCTGTAGTGGGTCTCATTGTTATCCGATATGAGGTCCACCACGGTGGGGTCGTCCGCAAACTTTTGTGAAGTGGATAGCAGAACAATCATGTGTAAAAAGGCTGAAGAGGACCAAGCTGAGCACACAGCCCTGCGGTGATCCAGTGTTCAGGATCAGGGTGGAAGATGTAGAGTTCCCTATCCCTAAGTCTCTGATCCAGGAACATAGTGAAGCTGACAGTCCCAGGTTGTAGAGCTTCAGTACCAGCTTGTCGGGGAGAACAGTGTTGAAATCCATGAATAGCATCCTAACATAAGTGTTAGGTTGCTCTAGGTGGGCCATGGCTGTGTGGAGTGCTAGCGAGACAGCATCCTCCGTAGAGTGGTTCTCCCTGTAGGCAAACTGAAGGCAGTCCAGACCAGTGGGGATGACATCTTTGATGTGGTTAAGGAGGATCCTCTCGAAGCACTTCATGATTACCATGGTCAGGGCAACCAGGCGATTATTGTTGAGGCAGGTAGCGGCTGATTTTTTGGGCACAGGCACAATGGTGGAGGACTTTATGCAGACAGGGACCTCAGCAAGCTGCAGGGACAGGTTGAAAATGTCCAGGAAAACTCCTGCCAGCTTGTCAGCTCATGATTTCCTGGTCCGACCCGACACCTTATCTGGTCCTGCAGCCCTGTTGATATTGATCATCCTCAGGGTAGAACACACTTGTTGTCGCTGCAGGACGAGGGGCTACTGCTGCTACTTTGGCATGGGAGGATGTACAGTCTCCCTTCTGCTCGATGAGTCGAAGCTTGCAAAGAAGCTGTTCAGGGTGTCAGGCAGAGTGGGGTCATGGCTGACCTGCTGGTCGCTGTGCTTGTAGTCCGTGATGGTCCTTATATCTCTTCACATGTTGTGTGGGTTGTTGTTGTTGAAGTGCTCCTCAATGCGCTGTTTGTATTTGAGTTTTGCCAGCTGGGGGCCCTTTTTCAGTTCTTTCCGGGCCCTACTGTAAGCCAGCCTGTCTCCTGACCGGTAGGCTGCATCTCAGGCTTTAAGCAGGGGCCACACTGCGCTGTCCATCCATGGCTTCTGGTTGAGAAAAATCTGTGATGGTCTTTGTGGGCAGGAGTGTCAGTGCAGAAATGAACATAGGAAAGAACAGCCGACATGTATTCCTCTAGATCAGTGCCCTGTTTGAACACTTCCCAGTCTGTGTGCTTGAAGCAGTCTTGTAGTGCTTAGGTCATAGTCCTGCAGATCAAAGGTTTATAAGCTGGGATCAGCTTCACTGTGATGTAATCTGACATGTCCAGGTGAGGAGCTGCAAACGCTTGATTTGCTCCCAGAATGTTACAGTGAACTAGTGTGTTATTGTCTCTGGTCAGAAAGTCAATGAATCTGTAGAATTTGGAGAGCACTGATTTCAGTTCTACATGGTTAGTCTCCTGCCTCTGGATTAGTGTTCATCTGCATGCTAATCAGACAGTACAGCTCCTTCAGAGCTGTCTTAGAATTAGCTTTCGGTGGAAGAAAGCTGCTATGATTATAACAGAGCTGAGTACTCTAACCAATTCGAACAGTCTGCACTTCACTGCCAGATATTCCAGATCAGGGGAGCAGAATATTCCGATAATGTTGGTAGCAGTACACCATAAGTTATGAATGTAGAGCACCAAACCTCCGGCTTTGTTCTTGCCTGCAGCTGCAGTCCGTAGGCCTGGAACAGAGAGTCCCCGACTAGCTCCACCGCAGCGTTGGGGATGTTGTTATCCAGCCAGGTCTCGGTGACCATCACCATGCAGCTGTCCATCCTCCTCGAGGCGAACCTCAGGTGGATCTCATCCAATTTGTTGGTGAGAGATCTAGCATTTGCAAGGAGAGGACTTGGCAGCGCCAGTCTGTGTGGGTTAGCATGTAGTCTAGCACGCAGCCCACTCCGCTTACCCCATTTTGTTTACGGTGCCTCCTCCGTCTCCTGGGCCACAGAGGGGGAATGGTGAAACCCCCCATGGTCGGCTGCAGCTCTGGTGGTATAAAATCCAGCTTTGGAGGTGCATAAAGTTTAGAATTTTTCCTCAGCTCCAACAGTTCAGCCCTTCCATACTGAATTATAGTTTCAAGTCATTGAATAAATAGTGAAAACACAAACAAAAAGAAACGAAAAAAGCCAAGAGCTCCGAGCCACTGCATGCACACATGCCGCCAATACCATCTTTTAAAAAAACAAAACAAAAATTTTTAAACCTATTTTTTTTCCAACCGAGGTTAACACTCTTATACGTCACATTAACAGTGCACTTAGTGATATTGGTTCTTCATTCTAGTCCTGGAGAACCCTCTGTCCTACAGGTGAGTCAGGGACACTACAACAATAAACAGCCGAGGGAGGCAGCCATAGCCTGATATTTAGAAAAACGACCTTGGGACCGAAAGGTTGCTGGTGGTGGGGGAGTGAGCTGCACTTTCCCTTCCCCCGCCTTCATGGCTGAAATGCTCTTGAGCAAGTTACCTAACCCCCAGCAGATCTCTGGGCACCCCAATGTGTGTGGCAGCCCACTGCTCAGAGTGTGTGAGTGCTGTTTACGTGTATGTGTGCTCACTTTGTACGGGTTAAATGCAGTAGTCAAAATTTCCCTTATGGGATTAATACAGTATAAAATAAATAAACAAAAAAACGGTACTAAGGAGTTTGCAACCTGAACTCTGAGAAAAAGAATGGTAAAGTTGTTTGCAGGATTGGTTTTTACTGGTGTAATTTTGAGGAGAACTAGACATTTGAAGGCACAGAATAGGATAGTGGGACGCCGCTACAATCTTCGACCCGGTCCCGTCTTGTGCAACATTTTCTCCTCTTCCCAGTACATGTAAAGGGGCTTCAGCTATGACTTGAGGATTCTCTTCTATGTTAGAGCTGGCTGTCCTCTCTTCCGTTTCCCTTGTGGGTTCTAGTCTATGGCATGTCTGCTAAAAACTGGAACTGAACCTTTCCGTCTTCAGTCCAATGCTAAACTATTTCAGCTAATATTGTGTTCAAAGATTGAAGCCATAAAGTTTTAGACTGGTGTGTGTTTCTGCGGTGTGGACCTAAACTCAGTGAGTATGAAACAGGAAATTACTTGAGCTTGTAAAATGATTTGAGGAGATTTGTGAACAAAAAGATTCAGGGTGTGAAGAAGAACACTGCGGACTGGTGGAGGTGATGTTCTTTAGCATATAAGAACAGGAAAAGATACATTTATGACAATTACTGTTGGATTTTTCTATTGTTTAGGCTAAACTGGGATCTGGTAGGCTGATGGGTCCAAAGGGTGTCTCTGTGGATCAGAACGGTCACGTTATCGTGGTGGACAACAAGGCGTGCATGGTCTTCATCTTCCAGCCCAGTGGAAAACTTGTAACCAAGTTTGGCAGCAGAGGAAATGGTGACAAACAGTTTGCAGGTAATATAACACACACACATACACTCTGTATTCCACACAGTGTATACATAAAAACACAGATACTGTATGATTTCCACTCACATACACCGGTGACTCCCAGGTCTAGTTGGGTTCCATTTTGTTTCCGGTTCCCATCAACATTCTTTTGTCATATCATCGTTCTATAAAGCTGCATTGTCTTGGTTTTTCTTACAAATGAAAATACACTGGAATTGAATATACAGTGTGTGTGTGTGTGTGTGTGTGTGTGCTCAACCCATACAGCTCTATAACTAATGTACCCTTGGTATAATACTATTATACCCTTGGCACCCTTGGTAAAGTAAAACACATAATTTATTCATTTACAGTCAGTGTGTTATTCTGGTCAGGGTGGAGGTGAACACCGGCTGTGAGGTGGTACTTCACCCTGTCTCGAAGTGATACCTGTGCATCTCCACACACCGGCATATTAACACACTCATTTACATCTGGGGAAGTTTAGAGTCACCAAGTCACTTAGGGTGCCAATACTTTTGCAGCTGACAGAACACTCTTTCTCTTCTCAGGACCCCATTTTGCTGCAGTCAACAATAATAATGAAATAATTGTTACTGACTTTCACAATCATTCAGTCAAGGTAAGCATTACAAAATAAAAGGCAAATGTTTTAAATCAACTTTTTAATCATAATCTTTTAATAATAATGATTCATGTTATAATAATGCTCAGCAGTTCATGTTGAGCCGCTGTTAAAGGTCAGAATCCAGAATTCTCCAGCACTGTGCGAGTAACACCTGCATGCACTCATCCTCCAGTTCTTTCCATTAGTTCTGTTCTTATTTATAGGTGTTCAGTGCTGAAGGTGAGTTCCTGCTCAAATTTGGCTCGAATGGTGAAGGTAATGGTCAGTTCAACGCTCCTACGGGTGTGGCAGTGGATGTGAATGGGAATATCATTGTAGCCGACTGGGGAAACAGTCGCATCCAGGTATTAACCACATCCATGTTTACATCTGAAAGCTTCTAACACTTCTGAGACAGTACCTGGTACAGGTGTGCTCAGAGGTGAGAGAAGAAATGTGGAGTGTCCTTGGCACTCAGTTTGGGAAAGCGTCAGTTCTGTGTAAAATTTAACACCATCATGTGAGTGTAATGAATTGTGTCTCTGTACTTTCTCACAGGTGTTTGATGGAAATGGTTCTTTTCTGTCCTACATTAACACAGCGGCGGATCCTCTTTACGGGCCGCAGGGTCTCGCCCTGACTTCTGATGGCCATGTTGTGGTGGCAGACTCTGGGAATCACTGTTTTAAGGTGTACCGTTACCTTCAGTGATTCAGTATGTTACAGATCCCGGTCACTTCTACTGCAGATGCATCACGCTTACTCCCCCATGCTAACCGCTATGTTCTCACTGGAATCGATCAATGTGTGTTAAATAAGTATTGTCAGTGCTATCGGATGAATATTAGTGAGAGCTGAAGCTTGTAAAGTTAATATGTGGTCACATTTAGAATCCAGGTTCTGTTCAGGTGGAATATCTGTTCACATCTGTGTTTTCGTTTCTCTCCCTGTAGATAAGTTTAGATTGGGTGAACTTTGACCCTATAAAAAAAACCCCAAAATCTGTGGAGTTTGTATCTCAACAACCGTTTGGATTCCCTCAGATCATGGAATCACGAGTCGGATCCTGACGGAACGTGTAACTGTTCCCAGCTCAGTAGTTGGAATGTGACCACACCTTTATTTACAGCTTCCTGAATTCAGATGTTTCTGCATTGTTCAGTTTGATGTGACGAGCATGTTTGGGAATCGAGCCCGATATGTTCATTTGCTCGGCTTTCACTGTGAAATCTGAACTCTGCTTCGTGCATGTGAACAACATTCCACAGAAAGCCAGCAGCATTCTCCATCTATCTTCTTTTACACTGCATTTAACCATGCACCCGTACGTCACACGTTTACTTCCTGCTGCACATTAAAGTGTGTTCCTGCTGCTCACGTCCTTCACTCAGTGATTCAGTGCACTTAGTAAAGTAAATAATCTCAGAAATACTGAACATTTAGAGTCCATGGACATTTTTATGTGTTAATAATAGATTCTGGACGTGTAGGAGATGTAAACATAGAACCACATGAACACACTCTCGTCTTGGCCCATCTCGCCTTCTGATACCACTTTGCTAGCAAATATCAAAGGGAATAAATCTCTATATTTATGTATTTATCTTAAGTATTGCTTGGAAGAAAACATCATCAGGATATCAATAGTTTTCTCTTTGGCCAGTAGGAATAAAACTCTTTCATGATTTCTGCTCTGTAAACATCTGTACGCTATAAATATCTGTACTCTACATCAGTATTGTACACAGTGACATTCACCTCCGCATGTTTTCCAACTCGTAATGATAAAAAAAAATAGCAATGGCAATACTCCATCCTTCTCCATCCTCGAGCTTGTCCTTTTTCTCCTAATCCAACCTCCGCCATTCTCCTCCTTCATCCTCCTATTCCTTCTCCATCTCCCTCCTCCTCCCTCCTCCTTCTTCTCTTCCTCCTTCCTTCTCCTCATTTCTATTAATCCTCTTCCTCCTCTATCATTCTCCTCCTCCTCACTTTACCAGATTACAATCATTTGTTTATTTTAGTTTATCTGAATGTTGTAAAGTTTGTTAAAAATTAATCTAAGAATGTTTATGAATGATTTAAAATTCTATATGAATGTTCAAGTTCTGTAAAAATAATAATAATAAAAGCTTTAATGTTATTTTTGATCAGAAATTCCAGAAACCAAAATCCGGTTCTGTTTGAAGAGCTTGGTTCTGGTTGCGTTGTTTACAGTTTAAAGCTCTGATTTCTGATATTTGTGTTCTAACATTAATTAATCATGATGATGCTGATAAATAAATACCATTAAATATTAACTACAGAGACGTTTGTGGAAAATCTTTTTCTCGTTAAATTAAAACTGAACTCTTTCAGGGGTGAATATTTCCTGCAGGAAAAACTTTAAAAAGCTACACAGAGAATCCACAGTGTTTACACATTTTTATTAACAACTGATTGTTTACTACATTTTTATTTAAATATTCTATAAATTTCACAAATAAACCAAATAATTTAGTTCATAATCCTGTCACTTGGATCTCACTAAAGGACAAAAGTGTAACTTTCACTTAATTTATTTCTTTAGCATTTTTTAAATTGACATGCAAAACGAGATGAAAATAAACCAGTTTATTAAAGGGGAAGTGTGTTGAAAATAAACTAAATACCATCACTGAGTTCAAACAAGATATAATCATTTATATAGATATGAGATTATAAAGGATACGAAACATGGATTTGGTTAATATAAGAAAATTACTGTTCAGCACAAGATTTCAATCCATTCCCATCTACTCCATGTAAGACCCAAAAACTTGAGTTGAAAGATTATTTAACAAACACAGAGTAGTCTTTTACACATTGCATATTTACATGATTTTTGGGTTAATAATGTTAGGTAAAATCATGACACAGCTCCACAGATCCTGATTAAACCGAATGTGTCCCCACAGTCAAGAGTCATGAAAGCAAAACTGTGCATAATGTCTGAGAGAGAGGGGGACACAGTTTCTCTTCCTGTCAATCATAGGGGCCTGGGGGTGTCAGCAGGGCAAAATCACTTTCAATTATAATTTTAGGCAAGGTTAAACAGATGTTATATTCTCTCTCTCTCTCTCTCTCTCTCTCTCTCTCTCTCTCTCTCTCTCTCTCTCTTTCTCTCCCTTGCCCTCCCTCTCTCACCCTAATCACTAATATACACTTATATTCTTTAAACCTTAAGATTGAACAGATAAATCTACTGAAACTCAATCATTCTGTAAACGTCACTCATTCTTATAATCCAAACAAAGCAACTTCTGACCAATCACAATAGGAACTCAGCAACTTCTCACCAATCACAATCCTGAACTCAGTACCTTGTGACCAATCACAATCCAGGACTCAGCACCTTCTCATCAATCACAATCCAGAACTCGGTATCCTCTGACCAAACACAATCCAGAACTCAGCACCTTCTGACCAATCACAATCCAGAACTCAGCACCTTCTGACCAATCACAATCCAGAACTTAGCACCTTCTAACCAACCACAATCCTGAGCTCTATGTGACACTATGTGACAATGACCTCTCTATTTTATGAATTATTATTTAAATAATTTAATCCTAAATAGTTTAAACGTAAATCCCATGTTACTCGAGTCCGAGTGAGAAGTTTATTCCGTATACGATGCCAATGATGAGAAGCTGAGCATACAGGACATGTGTCCTTTCCCATCTGTTGCAGTGTTGTATAACCACACACACACACACACACACACACAGACATTGAGGTGCTGTATAAACCCCAGGTAAAGGATACGCACTATTCATTATTCTCTTCAGGTCCACTTTCTCATTACAGTATGGACACATCTGCTTCTTACCCATAATGCACCAGCCACAGATACATAACTCATGAAATCTGTCAGTCGACAACATTTCCATATCTGTAACTTCCCCTAGAACTTCAGAGAAGAAAGATGAATTGAATCTCAGGTGACTAGCATACACATCCTTACAAGAGAGCTGGTATGTGTCCTCAGTCATGCCGTCCTCATCCACATCCACTAACATCTTCGGTTCACACACTGCACAGACATCATGGCACAGACTACAAAATGGCATTCCACCCACATTATAGTACTGAAACACACACACACACACACACACTAAATATCACTGTTGAATTCCCACATTCAGTACGTAGTCCAAGGAAACACCCAGTTCTATACAGGAATAAACACTCAGGGTCACACTTACTGGAAATTAATCAACTCCACAGAAAGTGGTGGAGCAGTGATTCTGCAACTCCCTGAGGTCGATTATTTTTCTTACACTGCACACCAACATTGGTATTATTTTCACATGAAAGGTTTATTATAAAGTTAGTGAAATAAACAAACACTTAGGTGTGTGTGTGTTCATGATAACAACTGTTTATATAAACAGTATTTACACAGATAGACGACATGTAGTCAGCAGATTTCAGCAAGGGGAGGTCGGTAGCAGTACGTCAGTTTCTGAGGTAGTGCCACCTGAAGTCTTGAAGGTCACACAGATCCAACAGTGGTTTTCAACCTTGCCATTCACACACCATGATGTGTCTGAATTTCCTGGACTAATCACAGTATTATGAACTGTGTGTGTGTGTGTGTGTGTGTGTGTGTGTGTGTGTGTGTGTGTGTGTGTGTGTGTGAACTGAAAAAAAACTCACATATGAATTGTGTCACAAAGCAGTGAGCCACACTCCCTCCTTACTTAGAAAGAGTGAGCCTTTTTATACCCAATCATGATCCCTAACCTGCTTCCAATTACTTTAGTGGTGTTATTTAAATATTCTCTCTGATGAGTGTGTTTGCCGGCATTATATTATAATTTTGTTTATATTTACAAAATACTGCGAAGTCGGTCTGTAAAATATTATTTTATTTTCTCTTCCGCACTTTTGTTTTTAAATTTTTTCCAGTTAAATAAAGGTTCATTTAATCAATGCTTTTGGGTTTTTCATAGCTTTTTAAAAAAAAATCCCAACTTTTCTGGAAATAGGGTTCATAAATAAATGTTTGTTTCTGTTTCCCAGGATTCTTTAAGTCATCATCATGTCTATGGTGGCCAAGCATGTCTGCTGGTTAATGAAGACCTGAGAGAGATTTACACCAGTGACAAAATCAAAGAGAAAGTAGGAAGCATAACAGCAATTACATCTTTTCATCCCTTTTTTTACTTCCTGTAGTTCTCTAATTTACTCTTCCAGGAGGATAGAATATGTAAACAGGAATGTGATTTTTATATTCAACTTTGACTTTGTTATATGAAGCTGCATAGATGTGACTTTTAACCTAATTTCCCTCAGTATAATAAAGACAAGTTGTGTTTATTTTAGATGGAAGACCGCAGTGATAGACTGGGAGTCACGATGCATCTTTCCTACCACGAGTTCTATAATCACCAACGATAAGAACATGGATATTCTGATTCTCATGCCAATAACTAATAGCATCAAATTTGCCAATGACTATGTTGAAGATCATGTTTACAATAAATACATTCTGAATAGCCGCTGACCTACAAGGTGAGCCAGGGCTATCCCAAGGCTTCTGATTCTGATGAAATGAATGAGTTACGACTTTGGATAACCCACAACAGGAGATTTATAGACTGTAATGTCATGATATTCACGGAAACATGGCTACATAGCGGAATATCCGACAATGCTATTGAGCTAGCCGGGCGCCACATTCTCTGGGTGGACAGAAAATCAGATGATTCCAGTAAGACAATAGGCAGAGGATTGTGCATTTATGTCAACAAGGCTTGGTGTACAAATTCTGTCATTGTTGGAAGACACTGCTCAGCTAACCTAGAGTTTCTCATGGTTAACTGTAGACTTTTCTGTCTGCCAAGGGAGTTTACTTCTACAATGATAACAGCTGCATATATGCCCTCGGATGCTAATGCTAAGCTTGCTATGACTGAACTTCATGTGGCCATTAGCAAACAACAAACTGCACACCCAGAGGCTGCATTCGTTGTGGCAGGTGATTTTAACCACTCCAACCTTAAGTCAGTGCTTTCCAACATGTCTCCTACCACACCAGAGGGGACAAAACCTTGGACCCTGTCTATACTAACATCACAGGAGCCTACATGGCAACCCTCCTCCCCACCTGGGACAGTCTGATCACCTTTCTTTGTTTCTCACCCCCAAGTACACACCACTCAACAACCATGTGCAGACCTACAGTATATCCAGGGCAGACCTGAAAAGGGGCATCAAGAAGGCCAAGCATTACCACAAGCTGAAGGTGGAGGAACACTTTGTAAATTCTGACCCCCAACGCAGGTGGGAGGGCATTCACCAATTACAAGCCTAGCAACTCCACACCAACTGCCATGAATGTGTCCTTCCTCAAAGAGCTAAATGACTTTTATGGTTGTTTCAATAAGGACAAGGCCGAAAGTCCTCGAATGATGTCAGGAAGAAACCTTATATCCTGCTTGACTTAGCATTAAAATATTATAACATGCTTTATTTAGCATTAAGATCTACAATTAGCATTAAGGTAGCAATATTTTACCTAAAAAGTTATGTTTACAAGAATAAAAGTAGAGAAGTGTGTATTCACAAAAATATGTTTAACTGTAGTTGTAGTGAAATATAAAGCTTAAAATAAAGGGGCATATAATCATTGACCTTAGTGTACCAATGAAATAACTCCAGATCAACAGGGGATGTAGGAGAATAGTCAGTGGGAGAATTCAGGTAAAATTCCATGGGAGAATGTGGGGGAGAAGATTCTGGAGAAGAATACTCAGGGGGATGCAGAGAAAGGAAAGGAGAGCCTGAGGGAGAACTTGGACATGGGGAAAAATGCCAGTAGCGGACCTGGGTAGATTGGTTGCGGGTTTCAGGTTGAGTCTGAGTAGACTGATCATGGGTAACAGCTGAAGGCTGGGAAGTGTGAAGGTGTGACCTGGACTGAAACCCAGGAGACCTAGATAGGGACCAGGCGGCGGAAAGGAACTTCAGGAAGTCTAGGAGCAAACTTCTGCGGATGTTTTACCAGTCTGTGGTTGCCAGCGTCCTCTTTTACACTGTGGTGTGCTGGGGGGGAAGCATATCCAAGAAGGAAAGCGAATGACGAATGACAACAGCAATAATAGCTCGAAAAACGAATGGTGGCCAGTGCCGCACATATCACCTCCTCCTTTACCATGCCACAAAGCGAATGACAGACTTAACACACAGAATAACACTTTTACATGTAATTCAGCTCATATTACCTTGTCCTACACCATGTCAAAAAGCAAATGACAGATTTAACACATAGAATAACACTTTCACCTGTAATACCGGGTGATATGAGCTGTATTACAGGTAAAAGTGTTATTCTATATGTTAAGTCTGTCATTCGCTGTGTGGCATGGTGAAGGAGGAGGTGATATGTGCGGTACTGGCCACCATTCGTTATTCGCGCTATTATTGCTTCCTTCGTCATTTGTTTTAGGGACTCCCGATTAATCCGCCCTCATACTAGTAGTAGATACATGTGTGTGTGTGTATGTGTGTGTATAATACACACACATTACATGTATTAATACTATTACTAGCACAGTGCTAATGTAGCCTCTGGTTTTGTCATGTTTGTAGGAATAATTAATAAATAACGCTAACATTAGATGCTTGTGATTAATTCCGGACAGAACATAGAAATAATTCTTACCAGTCAATGTTGTTGGCATGATATTCACGGCCATCATTTGCATATCCATGAGCTTGACTGGGAGTTCTGCGTTGTTAGCATCTGCAGCCTGTGGAGGGGCTACCGGTTCGAACTGATAAGGCTCTATAACCGGATAATTGTGTGTCCTCACTCCCATCGCTAAAAGACTTGTCAGAAGGGAATGGAGAAGCTTCTCTATCGCTGGCGGCCATTTTACTGTAGCGAAGATAGTCTGTTGTTTTCTGGAATCTACGTCACATTGTCACGTGACCAACTTAGGCTCCGATGTGAGTGTACTCGGGAATGTTCGGAAAACACTGAAGTTTCTCAGCTGGATTTAATAACCACAGTGTGTATCGGTCAAAAAAAGCCATGGATGTATTTATATACGCCGCCCAAACAATTTACATGATTTTGTATTGTTAATTAAGACATGTCCTTTAAGTAAAATTAATATTTTGGTACTACATTTAGCACTTTTATGTTATCACTGTATTTACAATTTCATTCTTTTAAGCACCCCAGTCAGATGCATCCCATCATAGTGGATATAATAATATCTGGTTCAGTCTTACTATTGGAAGCCGCATATCATACATCATGGCTATATTTGTACTTATATAGTATACCAGGAAATAACAACATTTTGTGATGTTTTTTTCTTCTTGCCACTAGGAATACAGGTGGACTTGCCTGCTGCAGCTCCTGCTACTCCACCTCCCCCACCTCCTCCTGTGATGGTGTCTATAGCAGTACAGACAGCAGTGAGTCTGCCTTGCAAGTTTATCGAGGAAGATGAGTTGGATGTCTCATTTGAGGAGGACACAGTCAATGATCCGGATTACATCCCATCGGAAGATGATGGTGAAGATGATGATGATGATGAGGAAGTAGTTATTATTCCTAATAATGACAGGTTCGAAATTTACTACCTATTTCGGCTTTATTTCTGACAATTTGTTAATATTTATATTTTGTACAATATATGTAAGAAAATTCTTTGCCAAAAGGCTAAAATTTCACTTTGCTAATTAAGTCTATTGTTAAAATCTCTAAAATTTAAGGGTCGATATACAGTAACAGTATTTTGTGGGCTTGTAATAGACTTGTCGTTTAAAATAATAAGAGCTCAACATTCATGTTACTATACAAATAAATAACATTAATGAATAGCATTTATTCCTTTTATTGCAGAAAAGACGTCCCAGCCGACAAAGAACCAAAGTATTTGGTTTTTCACTCACAGCTGATGGAGCTGTTCCACTACTGCCCAGCATGCCGCGAACCAGCTAATTACTGGCCAACACGGATCAATGGCACAGCCCTACACATCAGACTCCAGTGTAAGGCATGTGGGTATGACAGCAATTGGTGCAGTCAACCATACACCAGTACAATGGCCATGGGTAACCTTCTGCTATCTGCTGCCACTCTCTTCACGGGTTGCATGATATTTAAGGTCATCCGCCTTTTTAAGGCTCTGAAGGTGCCAATATTCAGCAAATCCACCTATTTTAGACACCAGGCATGTTACTTTGAGCCAACTATACACCAAAAGTGGCAGTCGGACCAGATGTCAATTGTCCATCAGCTCCGGGAGATGAATTCTGAGGTCATCCTGGCTGGTGATGGACGATCTGACAGTCTGGGACACTGTGTCAAGTATGGCACATACTCTGTTCTGGAGCAACAGCTGAACAAAGTGCTGGATGTTCAAGTTGTACAGGTGAATTTATAGACTGGATAAATAGTATTTATCGATAACCTTAAAATACCACAACACCTTTCAAGAGCTTGAGATTCACTAGTGATGTAAAAGCTGAATAACCTGTAAAATTTACCTTACCTATTAGTAAATACATAATTAACACTGATTGACTGGGTACACAATGAAACTCATTAATTTTATAAATGAGTAATGAAGTACCAAACAGCACCTGGTGCGAGATAGAGGGGCTGAAAAGGAGCATTAAATTTGTGACAGACCAGGATTTGAATGTTACAACCCTCATCACTGACAGGCACAAACAAACTGCAAAGTGGATCAGGGAGTGCATGCCTCAAACAACACACTATTATGATGTTTGGCATTTGGCTAAAGGTGAGGCATTGTTTTACTATGAATACCAAAGAAAATTTAAATACATTCAGTGTAAAAATTGTAATAAGCCATCACTTGTGAGAAATTGAGAAACCTGAGTGGATTTACTCTGAAAATCCACCTTAAAGTCCATTCTACAAATAATTATTGTTTGCAGCTGTGGCCAAGAAGATTGACAACCTGACCCAGAAAAAAGGTTGTCAAGCTGTGGGTCTTTGGCGCCAGTCCATAGTGAACCACCTCTACTGGGTGTCTACATCAACACCAAGTGGTGACGGAGAGGTCATTGCTGCAAAGTGGGAGAGTCTCCTTGGTTTCACCATGGACACTGATCACCCCAACCAAATCTTCCCCCCTAACTCCTACAGAAAGTATGCTATGGCTATTGCCAAGTAGGTATCAATTCAAAAATAAAATTAATACATATTAATGAATTATTAAATTAAATATAGTACCTTATGTTTATATATGACTTGTACATGCATGTTTATTTTTATTTAAGTACCTGTTTGAATATGTGCTCTTAAATATTAGAACTTTCTTTGTGTTTTGTTTTTACAGACTCAAAGGCTGCAGTGAAGCTTGAAGAAATTGTGCAATCAAAACTTCTCATAAAAGATTTGAAGATGTTGTCGCCTGTCTATCAGACATCAGGGTTAGAAGCTTATCACAGCCTGATCCTGCACTTTGCACCAAAGCACACTGTTAATCCACTATGATGGGAATTATAAGGAAAATATAGCTGCACAAGTTCTTATGAGAGGATTTTGAACCATTTTCCAGGTTGTCCAAATGTTATAGATGTTACTGTGTCAATACTTGACCTACAGTTTTCAAAGAACAGCAGCAACTCCAAAGAATTTCTTCACATAAAATGCTTGATACGCTTATGCTGATTGTCTACATAAACATTTGATGTGAAGAAATTCTTTGGATAGACTGTCAAAAATTGTATTAGTAACAAAAACTTACCAGAAAGACAACTTATATTTTGAGATTCTATGTCCCGGAGATGTTGCTGTTTATCCCAGAATGAGCCACATATAAATGAGCATATATGAGCATTTACATGATAGTGGAAGTTAAATTTATGATGATTCTATGCATACTGAAACCCTGATTATTGTCCATTTTCAGATGAAAATGCATTTCGGATTTTCTCCAACACACAAGTAGGGGGTGACCCTACCAGGGGTAACAGGTCCTAGGTGAAGGTCCAGACTAAGCGCGGTTCACACGACCTCAATGAGCAAAATGACATCAAGGACACAGTTTCCCTTGCCCAGATGCGGGTCCCCCCCTGGAGCCAGGCCTGGGGGAGGGGCTCGAAGGCGGGCGCCTGGTGGAGCTCGGCCAGGCCCAGCCCCAAGAGGAGACATGGGTCCGCCCTCCCATGGACCCACCACCTGTGGGAGGGGCCATAGGGGTCGGGTGCAATGTGAGCTGGGTAGCAGCCGAAAGCGTGGGTTCTGCCGAGCCGATCCTTGGCTACTGACTCTGGCTCTTGAGACATGGAATGTCACCTCTCTGGCGGGGAAGGAGCCTGAGCTCGTGCGTGAGGTTGAGAGATACCGACTAGATATAGTTGGGCTCACCTCAACACATAGCTTGGGCTCTGGAACCACCAC
>JAQMYF010019400.1:0-15537 GCA_030014195.1 Neosilurus mollespiculum
TGACTTTGAGACGCTATGGATGATCATCTCTCCTGTAGTCTGGTTCTGGAGAACTGATCCATCTTTATAGAAATCAGTTCGGAGGTTTGAGGGATTCGGGTATTGATATAAACAGCGTAGAGTCAGAGGACATCCCTTAGTCACAGGAAGGACAGGACTCTCCAATATCATATCACCATCTAGAATACAGAAAATCACATGTACAACAGTGATTCCTATAAGCACATTTATATATTACAAGATTTTTCAAAGTGCTTTAATTTATCTGTCTACAGATAAGTATACACAAAACCTGTGGTGTCTGCAGTACCAAATCTGTGGAACTACCTTCATCAGAAGGTCATGAGTTCAAATACTAGCACTGCCACATTGCAACTGCTGGGCCCCTTAACCCTCAAATTCACAGCTGTCTAAATAAGGAACAACTTTAAATTGCTTAGGAAAAGGGAATCTACCAAATGCTGTAAATGGAATGGGTAAAATAAATAATTTACATTTATTGCATTAAGCCGATGCCCTTATCCAGAGTGACTTAAGTGCTTTAAAGTCTGATACTGGTTCACTAGGATGTAGGCTGTATCATCAGTCAAAACTCTGTGAGTGGGATTTATATAAACTTAAGGACACATATTGAAAGTGCTAATCCAAGTAGTTCCAAAAAAGGTAGATTTTTTTAGTAGTTGAAAACACCCAGTGACTCAACTCATCAGACATTTAGGGGAAGTTAATTTCACCACCTTAGTGCCAGAACAGAGAAGAGTTGAGATGCATTTGCTGGCTTGGGTGCTGGCTTTGTAGGCAAGAATTAGTCTTTTAAATATGATGTGAACAGCTACAGGAAGCCAGTGGAGAGCACTGCAGTAGGGTGGTGTAGGTGGTTAGGTTGAAATTAAGGCATACAGCTGCATTCTAGATCAGTTGCAGAGATCAAAAGCTGCTCAGAGGCAGACATGCCAGAAGTGAGTTCCAATAGTTTATCCTTTAGACAACAAGGGACTGAACAAATATCTGAGTGGTCTTCATTGAAAGAAATGGACAAATTCTTCTGATAAAGGGGAGAAAACATGACTGAGAAAGATCAGCAATATGAGAGGAGAAGGAAAGGTGATTGTCCATGGTTACCCCAAGGTTTCATGCAGTGACTGAAGGAGACATTAGAAAGCTGTCAAGTAAGATTACAAGTCCCTAATGTGGGGATGAGTCATCTGGGATGAACATTCAGTTTTGCTGGAATTAGGTTTTAGCTCGTGAGCTACAATCAGTGATGAGCGATCTGCAAGGGATGTAGAGATCCAGGCAGAAACACTGATGTCAGACTGAGGAAAAAAGAAGACAAGTTGAGTGTCATCTGCATAGCATTGTTATGAGAACTAATTTGAGGATATGACATCACAGAGAGGCCTAATATAGAGGCAAAACAGAAGAGGACCAAGTACTGAACCCTGGGGAACACCAGTGGACAGTTTGTGTGGAGCAGATGTAGAGCCTTTCCATGTAACCTTATATCAGCGAGCTTCCGGGTAGGATACAAGCCATTGCCATGCTAACCCACAAATTCCAAGACTTCTGAGGATGGAAAAGAGAGTCTTATGGTTAACTGGGTCAAATGCTTCTGAAAAGTTAAGGAGGATGAGAACTGATGACATTTTGGCTGATCTCGCTAAATATAGCCTCTCTGTGAAAGCCAAAAGGGCAGTCTGTACAGTACTGCTACTGTCTGAGAAATTAAGATACATCAGTATTAATATTATTATCTGGCATCTGTCTGATAAACATCTACTGATATGTGGACTCAAAAATCCAGCTTGTTATTTACACTGTTATAAGTGTTTCCACATGTGGAGTAACATAATTAGAGAAATTACAGTGTACAGTGCTAAGATAAAGAGATTCTGGGTTTGAATAGTTCTCCCAGTGGGAGACTCACCATGCACTGTAATGTTGACGGGGTTACTGCAACCTCCAGATTTAGAGTAACACCAGTGAATTCCAGTGTTAACTGTGTTGATGGAATAGATTTTACATGTAGACTTTGAAACTGAACCCCACTGTGAACAATCCAACACTCTCTCGTTCTTGGTGTATCGTCTCACTGTCCATCCAGCAGAGTTAATTTGGCCCTCACAGCTCAGTGAGACAAAGTTTTTAATTAAGTGTTGAGTTCTGCTGGGATTGATGATCAGAGAGACTGGAGGAGATTCACCTTAAACAGAATATATTATGTTGTGTTTTTATTTTTTTTTTCTTTTAAAAATTTCACTTGTGTATGCATGAAACTAAAATACTAAAATTAGGTCACAATTTACGAGGGGAACATTTACAAAGATTTAGAGTACGGTTATCTGAGTATCATTCAGTTCGATTGTGTACAGATAAAAAAAAAAAATAATCTAAATGCTAAAACAGAGACTACGGCCTTGGATGTCTATGTCTGTGAAGCCTCATGGTCAGTAGTATATACTTTTACTTTAAATAAATAAATACACAGACAGACCATTCCCACATTCATCCAAACATAATCATGAACAAAAAGGGTATTAGTGGAAAACGTTATCATCAGTGTATTTATTTATTTATTTTCAAATGGTGATTTGTATATACAGTGAGGTGGGCACTCACAGGCACAGAGATAGAAGCATGGTCAGCTAGGAGTGCGCTATCAACTCTGGGAGTGCTGCCAGTTATGGGAGTGCTTTTAGAGATAAGTGTGCATCAGGGGCACGGGGACACACTCAGGCAGAGAAATAAACTTGGAGAGAATGACACAATCAGTGAACAGATTCAGGTAGTGTAAAAGAATAAGACTTAAGTCTTAGACAGAATTATTAGTAAGAATAAATCCAGAGACAGACACATGCTTCCATTCAAGTAAAATAATACATAGGTGTTGTTTTTTCCTCACCACTGATCCATAGTGGTTGTGGATTGCTGTACTCTGTGTAAAAGTGTTCTCCTCTCTCCCCTCTGCACATATAAACACCTGTGTGATGATAACTCACAGGATTGAGAGTGTAGGAGCCTCCAGATCCTCTACTGCTGTCTGACAGGGGCTCCACATACATAATATAACCATAACTACTTTTTATTTGAGTTAAGCCGTGTCTGTAGGGAGGAACTGTGTACCAGCTGAATATCCAGCCTGTAGAGGAGTCTGGAATCTCACAGTTTAGAGTCACTGAGTCTCCTTCAGTCAGCCAGTTCTGTGGCGATACACTCAGTACTGCACGCGGTCGCTCTGTTACATAGGAAATAGGAAAATCATAAATAAGAACGATTATTCTAGTGAAAAAGTGCATGAATTTTACATGTAAACAGTAGCAATTCACAGTTGACTGGAAATTTTAATTAAGTTGACGTGTGGTTTGTGAGTAATGTTTAAAATTTTAAAAATACCCCTCCTTGAATAGCCACCTTATCATGGTGGAGAGGTTTGGGTGTCCTAATTATCCTTGGGGCTATGTTGTCGGGGGCATTATGCCCCTGGTAGGGTCACCCAAGCTAAACAGGTCCTAGGTGAAGGTCCAGTCTAAGCACAGTTCAGAAGATCTCTATGAGCATAATTTCAAGGACACAGTTTCCATTGCATGGATGCGGGTTACCAGGGTCCCCCCTGAAGCCAGGCCTGGGGTGGGGCTCGAAGGCGAGTACCTGGTGGTCAGGCTTCTGCCCATGAAGCTCGGCTGGGCCCAGCCTGAAACGAAGACATGGGTCTGCCCTCCCATGGACCCACCACCTGTGGGAGGGGCAATAGGGGTCAGGTAAAATGTGAGCCGGGTGGCAGCCGAAGGCATGGGTTCTGCCGGACCGATCCCCAGCTACTGTCTCTGGCTTTTGGGACATGGAATGTCACCTCTCTGGCAGGGAAGGAACCTGAGCTGGT
The DNA here is from genome assembly GCA_030014195.1 of Neosilurus mollespiculum. Classification (NCBI taxonomy): domain Eukaryota; kingdom Metazoa; phylum Chordata; class Actinopteri; order Siluriformes; family Plotosidae; genus Neosilurus; species Neosilurus mollespiculum. Next base: position 3,881 of record JAQMYF010019400.1, read on the forward strand.
GTGTAAGGTTGAGAAATACCGACTAGATATAGTTGAGCTCACCTCAACACATAGCTTGGACTCTGTAACCATTCTTCGAGAGGGGCTGGACCTGGGGAGAGGCGGTGAGCTCTCCCCAGGTTCACTCTAGTTGACAAAAGGGTAGCCTCCCTCTGCCTACAGGTGGGGGGACAGGTCCTGACTGTTGTTTGTGCTTATGCACCAAATAACAGTTCAGAATACTGTCAAGGCCCGGCTCAGAAGCCGCAACAAAAGAGGGAGATGCGGGGTAGAAGCCAAAAATGAACTCATTTATTTTACACACGCAAGCGTACATCCCGGACAGCATAGCAAACAAGAGAATGGAATGTGGCTGTTAGTGAGGTCAGTAATGTAGGTGAGCGTGTGCATGAGTGTGGAGAATGGTGTGTGGTATGTTGGATCGTCGCAACACCAAAATGGTGCTCAGCAGAGCAGCGTCAGGTCCGAAGGAAGGGAGAGAGAGAGTCGCGGCTAAAGAGGTGGGTTATGTAGCTGAGCAAATCGGGCCCAGGTGTGCTTAACTAAGGAGCTTTGACTCCGCCCTCCAGGTACCCGCTGCAGTTCAAACAAATACAAACGTGAGCATCGCAAATTTGTATTAAATAGGGGCCGTCACAATACCCACCCGTTTTGGAGTCCCTAGGGGGTGAGCCCCTGGGGACTCTTTCGTTGTTCTGGGAGACTTCATCGCCCATGTGGGCAATGACAGTGTGACCTGGAAGGGTGTAATTGATAGGTACGGCATCTCTGATCTGAACCCAAATGGTATTTCATTGTTGGACTTCTGTGCTCGTCACGGTTTGCCCATCATGAACACCATGTTTGAACATAATAGTGTCCATAAGTGCACATGGCACCAGGACACCCTAGGCTGCAGTTTAATGATCGACTTTGTAGTCATGTCATTGGACTTGCGGCCAAATGTTCTAGACACTCGGGTGAAGAGAGGAGCTGAGCTGGCAACCGATCACCACCTGGTGGTGAGCTGGCTTAGATGGTGGGGGATGCTGCCTTCCAGACCTGGGAGACCCAAGTGTGTAGTTAGGGTCTGTTGGGAATGTTTGGTGGAGTCTCCTGTCAGAAGGGCCTTCAACGTCCACCTCCGGAAGAGCTACAACCACATTCCAAAGGAGGTCGGGGTCATAGAGTTTGAATGGGCCATGTTCCGTGTCTCCATTATTTAGGTGGCAGCCCAGAGCTGTGGCTGGAAGGTCATCGGTGCCTGTTGTGGGGGCAACCCCTGAACCAGGTGGTGGACACCTGCGGTGAGGGGGGGCTGTCAAGCTGAAGAAGGAGGCCTATTAGGTCCTTTTGGCCTGTGGGACTCCTGAGGCAGCGGAGGGGTACTGACAGGCCAAACATGCTGCAGCATGGGCTGTCGCCGATGCAAAATCTCGGGTGTGGGAGGAAAAGCTTCTGGACCACCATCTGGTGCCTCAGGAGGGGGAAGCAGAACTCCACAAACACTGTTTACAGTGGAAGTAGGGAGTTTCTTACCTCGACTGGGGATATTGTCATGAGGTGGAAAACTTTGAGGACCTCCTCAATCTTACCAACAAACTCTCTGTGAAAGAGGAAGAGCCTGGGGGTTCAGTGGGGGGTCTGCCTATCACTGGGGCTGAGGTCGCCGAGGTAGTTAAAAAGCTTCTCGGTGGCCGGGCTCCAGGGGTGGACGAGATCTGCCCTGAATACCTCAAGGCTCTGGATGTTGTCAGACTGTCTTGGTTGACACAGCTCTACAACATAATGTGGTCTTCAGGGGCCATACCTCTGGATTGGCAAACAAGGGTGGTAGTTCCCCTTTTTAAAAAAGGGGACCAGAGGGTGCGTTCCTCAGCCTACTCGGGAAAGTCTATTCAGGAGTACTGGAGAGGAGGATCCAGCCGATGGTTGAACCTAGGATTCCGGAGAAACATTGTGGTTTTTGTCCCTGCTGCAGCACACTTGTCCAGCTCTACACACTCTGCAGGATCCTGGAGGGGGCATGGAAGGGACATGTGCTTTGTGGACTTGGAGAAGGCTTTCAACTGTGTCCCTCGGGCTATCTTGAGGGGTGTGCTCCGGGAATATGGAATACCGGATCCGTTGCTACAGGCTGTTCGGTTTCTGTATTGCCGGAGCCAGAGCTTGGTCCGGATTGGTAACAACATGTCGAATTCTTTTCCAGTGGGGGTTGGACTCCAACAAGGCTGCCCTTTGTCACTGCTCCTGTTCATAATTTTTATGGATAGAATTTCTAGGCGCAGTCAAGGTGTTGAGGGGTTCTGGTTTGGTGGCCATAGGATCTTGTCATCGAGCCAGGACCTCCAGCCCATGGTTTTTAGCCGGAAAAGGGTGAAATACACCCTCTGAGTCTGGAATGAGGTCCTGCCCCAAGTAGAGGAGTACAAGTACCTCAGGATTTAGTTTACGAGTGAGGGAATGATGGAGCGGGAGATTGACAGGCAGATCGGTGCAGCCTCTGCTGTAAAGCAGAGCTTGTACTGGTCTGTCATGGTGAAGAGGGAGCTGAGCCGAAAGGCAAAGCTCTCAATATACCAGTCAATCTATGTTCCTACCCTCATCTATGGTCACAAGCATTGGGTATTGATCAAAAGAACAAGATCGCGATTACAAGCAGCTGAAATGAGCTTCCTTCTCAGGGTGGCAGGGCTCTCCCTTAGAGATAGGGTAAGAAGTTCTGTCATCTGGGAGGAGCTTGGAGTAGAATCACTGCTCCTTCATGTTAAGAGGAGCCAGTTAAGGTGACTCGGGCATCTGATTAAAATGCCTCCATTCTGTGGTGTTTCGGGGCTGACCAAGAACACACTGGAGGGTCTATGTCTCTCACGTGGTCTGGGTACGCCTTGGCGTCCCCCCCGGAAGTGGCTGGGAAGAGCCAGCTTACCACAAGGTGTTGATCGGTTGACAGCTCAGCTGCTCTCGTCCCCCTAGTGTCCAGTTCATGCTAAACATCAATGAAAAATCTGCTCCATGGTTTCTAAAGTATGCCACTGCTTTTGCCCTTGTAGGACCTTCACTAAAATGAAATTGCAAAAATTATTCCTTTTTTTCACACTTTTCAAACCTGTAATAATTCATGTGAAAAATAATCACATACCTCTCACTGCAATCTTGACTGGATTACTGAGCTCTGTATAGCAGTATTGAAATGTGCCCTGTCTACGTGCTGTACATGTGTACACTGTTTCTTCTGTATTGTTGACTGTCACACTGAGTGTGTCGGTGTCTGTAGCTTCAGTGTTCAGTAACTGCAAATGCTGATCATATTTGTTCCAGAGAAACTCCCATCCCCCTGACCGCTGCAGCACACAGCTCAGAGTGACGGTGTCACCAGTGTAGATGAAGCTCTGAGGAGTTACTCTCAGAGTCGGTTTGGGGTTTCCTGCTTGCATGAAATGATAGTTGTCAGAGCTGCTATACACTTCACAACATAAACATTTAATACAAAATGTTAAAATTATCTGTAATTCTTTAATTCCATAATTATGCGTCAGTAAAATGGGGGAAGGTGGAGCCAATCTCAGCTGTCTTTCCTGCAAGGGGTGTGGTGCAACAATTTCTATTAGCCAGTTGGTCTAATGTGAATGTCTTTGGACTGTGGAAGGAAACCAAAATACCAAGAGGAAACCTATGCAGGCACAGTGAAATCATGCAAACCCCATACCAAAATGCTCTTGTTGAAATTTGAACCCTGAAATCTTCTCACTATGAGGTTAAATAAAAGTGCCACCCTGTGATAATTGCAATAATGGTTTCTTGCATGATTTGTATGCATTGTCTTTCTAACAAAATTCATGATTGACTCATTTTGTTGAAAAAGACATGTTCAAAGTTAATGTCATTAAATTCTCTAAATTAATTTATTTGTGTCTGCACAATCTAAGGCTGATAGAGTCTGCTTTAATTGGCAGTGCATTTTATGGGCAGTTACTTGAAAACTGAGTCTCAGAATGAAGACTTTAATTTTAGTTAACATGTGCAAGTATTTTGATACATTCATGTCATTTGTTGGCAGATTTGTGTTGTAGGTGCCAAAAGGCTTAGATGAAAATCACTGGCTGAGCATGAGATGGTATGTGAACAAGTAAAAATAAGTGAGACAAATTCTGAACAACCTTTTAACCTAAAACAAATGAAACATGTACACTATATAAAGAATAAATTTATAAATCACCTTGAGGATGTGCTACTGGGACAAGTGAAATCAGAACTAAAAAGGGAACAGAAGCAGAAAATGTGACAAACATGAAACTGATTCTGTCCAGCAACAGTCTAGAACATTTCAGACACATCAAACACATAATTATTAAATCTCAGGAAATCTAGTACAACTTTATGTAAAAAATATCTGTTCACTTTCTTATTATTAAATTAAATTAAATAATTTGCATAAAGGTTGTTATTCTGCTCTTTATACTATATGCACACCGGACAGAGTGAATACACACCGTTTAATTATTTAATTTGTCTATAAGTTGGCCCAGTACATTGAGAGCCTTGCCTTTAGCTCAGCTCTCTCTTTACCCCAACACACTGGTGCACATGTCCATCTCCAGCTAAGTTTTCCACTCAGAAGTCCCTGAGATACTTGATCTCCTCCAATTGTAGCAACAATTTCTTACTGATCAATAGTGGGCATGTCACTCTTTTCTTTGGAATACTGGTGGAATTGAGGAGATCCTCGGTGTACTTCCACCTCCCAAATACTTTCTAAGTCATGGTTAAGAGCTCCCCATCCACCCTGTGTGGATGTGGTGGTGGTGCATTTCACTCCTGAGATGCTGGACAGTTTTGCAGGATTTGCTAGAGGCTAACCAGCACAGGCCACCTTGCAAACACAGTTCTTAACAACTGCCTTTTCAGTGGTGCTGTGGAACATGGACCTCTCAGATTCCATGTCCCCAGGCACCCCGGGACTGTGGTTGAAGCCCTTTGGAAGGAAGGAATTGAAGACCAGTCTGACTGGCTCCTCTACCAGATGTTCGTAGCAGATCCTGACTATTCATTCGGGTCTGCTAGGGCTGTCCAGCATCCTTTCCTGCCACCTGATCCAACTAATCACCAGGTAGGTATCAGTTGACAGCTCAGCTTCTCTGTTCACCCGAGTGACCAGGACAAATGGCCACAGATCAGCTGACGGGATGACAACATCGATCATCATCTGCAATCCAGGGTGCTTGGTGCCATGTAAACCTTCAAATGTTGTAGGAACCTTTCCACACAGCACTTCATATAAGTTATTTAATATGGCTTTTCCTTTTTCAAGTGCAGACGCACACACATGTAACAATATGGTCTACAAAGACCTTTCAAAACAGCTTGCTGTGGGAAGAAGCACATATGATGTGGGCTATAACAAGATTTCCAAGGTTTGAAAGTTACCCTGGACCACTAATATCGATCGATAAGAAATGGAACATACATGGTATCACCCATGGCCTGGCACAATCTTTGCTTTCATTAAAACTTATGAAAACTTTAAAAGATCAGCAGGATTTTATGGAGAATGGAGAAAACATGCACAAAGACACCCAATGTATCCTGTAAGAACCTGGCAGAAGGATTTGTTATCAGATGCAAAGAGGATCAGAATGGAATCTTCAAATCCAAGTGTGCCAACCTTGTGCAGAATAACGCAAAAAGACTGGCAGTTGTACTTGTCACCCAAGATGCCTCTACCAAGTGTGGACTCAGCCAGACAAGCCATTAAGTATTCGGGAATAAAATTTTCAAAATTGGACACAGTCCTGCAACCATTTGACTGTTGCATGGACCTCCTCTGTGCTTTGGAGTAGGGGTCATCTTTAACCTTTCTATCAGCCTCCACCTGGCAATCAACCCACCGTCTTCCCCACTTAAAATAAATTAAATTCCTACATTTAAAGCTTTTGGAAGATGTCTTTATACAAAGACTTTTTGTATATTATATATATATATATATATATATATATATATATATGTATATATAATAGCAGTTGACAGCTAAGGGTCTTACTCAAAAGTCCAGCAGTGGCAAATGGTGGTACTGAGGTTCGAACCTTTTGACCTGCTGATCAGTAACCCCGAGCCCAAACCACTGAGCTACCACTTCCTGCCTTTCCTTTCATGTGCTATGTTTTTGTTTGTTTTATTTTGGATCAGGGAAAATGAGTATCATTTAAATCTGTGAGCTTAACAGAATCTGACACAATTAAATCTTATATTTTTAATTACATTTCTATCCACTGCGTACTCTACTTATTTTTATTTCAAGTACTAAAAAAATACAGCATATATTATTGAATGCTTGCACTGGGACACAAAACCAATAACCATTTATACCATAACAATACACTGTCCTATTCACAATAAACTCATCACTCAGGACATTCCGACTGCGCATGAACAACTTTATACCCACCACTCACTCTAATGAAGATACAAAGAGAACATTTACTCACAGAGCATCACAGCCAGTGGACTGAACTCCATCCTGTCTCTCTGATGACTGACTCACTGACTGACCGAGCAGAGCATCTGTTCAAGCTTCTGTATTTTAAGTGTACTGCTGCCGAATCAGACTATGAAAGAGAGACAGAGATGACTGCATAGGAGATCTTTAATTCCTGTTTTATTACAGACACTGCATCTGCGCTTACTTCTTCTTTATAAAAAACAACATTCTAATGCTTGCCATTTGTCTCTAACTCCCACATAAAAAAACGGTGAGTTATAGAAAAGGAATGAATTAGATTTCACTATCAGGATTATAAATGTATTTATATAGCTGAACACAGTGGGGATAGTAGGCACTTTATTGTGTGTTTCCCAAATAATGAGGGGAGGAGGGTGGCACGGTGGTCCTGGTGACTTGTCCTCCGCCTCTCTCCCAAAGCCTGCTCAACAGGAATCTGCAATGGATAACTGGTATAGAAAATGAATGAGTGAATGCTGTGGCAAGGAGAATAGTGCCATAAGAACCTTCTAGTGGTTGAGAAATACAACCAAAAATGTCTTTGGTTCCCTCTAGTGGTAAACATGGTGCATTTTTAATCGTTGCATTATCCACATTGTAATGGATGATGGCCAACAAAGCCAATGCTAGGCAGACGCATATACCCCCCAGTCACTGTATTTCCACTGTTCCAGTCAGTTGTGTAAGTGTAACGTTCTTTGGCACCAGTGTTTGTGTTTCAATTGTAGAATGAGGTTATCCTCCAAGGCACAGAGGCCCTTAAACTCCACATTATGATCTTCCAAGTATTAGGCCTTTCTACTCCTTTGAGGTTTATTGTTTTGGTTGGCTATCAAAAAACAGCTGTCGAATTTATTCTATGTGGTTTATATTCATTTAATCACCCATGTGGACATCTTGCAGTATGTTCTATAGCAAGCGGATGTGACCAAAATAGTAAAAAAAAAAAAAAAAAAAGCTCTCTCTCATTTGAAGTTTTTTTGAAGTGGCTGTGGGTTGATCTTTGAAAGTCTCCCAGTGTCAAAGGTGAATGTCTGGTAAAATCCTTATATGGTTTCCAAATAGTGTGCTATAATACTGACGTGTCTTTCAGCACACATGTCGAAGTTATAAGCACTCAATCTCCAAAGATTTGTGATTTTGCTCTGACCTTTGACCCAGACATTGCAAAATAAAATCACCTCTGGAACTCTCGTAGGGTAGTAATCACACCAAGTTTTTTTTAACAGTCTGTGCATGGGTGTGGTCAGTATATTGTTCACAGAAAAACAAGCAAACAAACCGCTGGTGATTGCCTCTGCCAAACTCTTTTTGGATTTAGGTAATAATTGCAGATATGACATTGCACCTGCAGAGGGCACTCATTAGTCTTTTAAAACCACAATTAATGCATGATTGTGCTTTCATTCTGGTTCTTAGTGTGAATTGATTTATTTTTTTTGGTCATTATTAAATGGATCGGATGTTGCATAACATACCAACTTTTTCTGAACCAGTACTCAAAATACTGATTAGGCATTAAAAAAATAAATTAAAATAAATAAATAAATGCTGTTTCTTGAACACTACTGACTCTGCAAAATTCTGCCAACCCTAAGGGTTTTTGCACTTAATACAATAAAGACAACAGAGTGCAATGTTTTTACCGTACCTTCGTTCTGTAGGTAACTGCAACCAGCTTAAAAAAAAAAAAATTTACTCGAAAGTTCGGCTAAGAGCAACTTACATTTATGACATTTGGCAGACACCCTTATCTAGAGTGAGTTACATAGTCCAGAGTGACTAATTGTTCAGATTTACAAATACAGAATAATTAAGTTTTTGGACACTTGAGTTCTGACATAAATTCATTACAAATATTATTTGATATCTGTTACAGGTTTATAGATAAATGTATGAAGGTCTGCCATAAGCTAGACTTTTATAGAAAATAATAACTTTACAGTGTTGAAGATTGTGGTTCCAACTTGCATGCAGACTTCTGGTCAAGACAAAAAATAAGTTAATGTATAGGAAAACTTTTGGAAAAAACAATTCCAAGCATTTGAATCTGTCAGCTGGTATCTGGGGTACAGCATACACTCGCAGAACCACCCCCCATTTATTAAAAAAAACAACAACAACAACAACAACAACAACAACAAAAAAAAAAAACAAAAACCCTGACACTTTTTTCTTGAGCTCCTTAGGGGAAAATCATTTATTTATTTAGGCCTTATTAAGAATTGAAAATGTATTGGGTCATCAAAACAGCAAAAGAGGTGAGTCTGAAATAACAGAGTTATACTGTTATACTTCCTATAGAGAACCTAGACTTCATATAAGTATCTTGTACAAGTTAATGTTCAGGTCCCTGTTTAAGGCTTCATGCCTTTATAATTAACAGTGCAATACCACAGAGTGCGAGAGGAAATGGACTGAGCTACATCCTGTCTCACTGTGTGTTTAAAAAAAGTTTTAACTGAAACTGGCAGCACACAAGCTGATTCTTAGCAAAACCACAAATGGGGAAGTATTAAGAAGGGACTTTCTTGGTAACAAGCAGACAATGTGTTATTAATAGTGTGTGTATCTCTGGTGTGTGTTAGTATTTTAAGGTTGTGTCAAGTTCATCTTCCCCAACGCATCTAGCATTTCTGTTCTGTTAGTATATAATGTTGTTAATGTAATGCGCGCATGCACACACATTCAGTGTGACAAGCACAATAACTGGTTTTTGTAAGTAAAATTTATTTCTTTGTTCCAGGTTACGGTGGTATCACCACACAGAGGCATTCAACCATTAATCAGCAGTTGTAGTTTCCACATAAAGCACTGTTAAGCCTAATAGAGAAGCAGGAGTGATGTGTGAGTGACGCACAAGTGAATGCAGTTTATACGGTCTATATATCTGAAGCATGATTTTAAACATTCAGGAATGCAGCCTCAACTGATACCCCACTAAAACTGCTGTAGTGACCACAGTGACTAATACAGCTTATGCACTGTGTTTGGGTACATCAGTATATCCTATACTCCGTGAGAAGCAAACCAATTCGGTACAGCAGCATTAACTGCAACACAACAGATTTTTTCACAACAATCAGCCATTATTTATAGATACATTAGGAGATATCCTGAAATGACATTTCTGATTTCCAAGGATGACAGAAAACAGACATTCTTCTGGTGTAGTTTTGCCTTTATTCTTACATAGATTTGAAAATTTAATTTTAACCAAAGAATTCTTGTTAGAAAAACTGTCATGACTTAAATATAGATATCCTGTATGCTACTATTAATCATGAAATATATTTAGCAAGATAAAAATGAACTATGGGTAATCAGAGCTAAACAAGTGTATACATACAGATTGTATATGAGTAAAAACTGCTACATCTGAAACACTAGCGCAGAGCTTAAAAGCTAAATAACACATTTCCAAAAAGCTGGGAACATTTTCCAAAAAGGGGGGTCCGGTTTTGCTGATTGGCCATGGCTTCCGAGAATGGTTTGGAAGCGGGTAATAATTTAATTACGGAAAAATATGGAAAAATGCTACGTGTTTATATACGACCACATTATCCAATGTGACACTACTGTATGTGCACTGACGCACACGCCAGCCAATGGCCGACTCTCGAAACAGCGGCTCGCGTCTGCCCTTGCCGACCGCCGAGCCCTCCCGGACAGATTCGGCTACTCCAGACTTTGTCCGCGGCTTCCGATATCTGTTTAACTGGGGTTTGTGGAATTGAGGGTCGAGTGTAGTTGATCGGATTAGCAGTTGTCCTGTTGGGATTGGGTATAGTGGTTTTAAAAGAAGGTATGGTTGAGTAAAACAATTCCATCCACTGATAACACTTATCCGTCAGAGATGGAGCTAAAGTTGAAGCCAATCCCAGCTGACTTTAGGATGACTCCATCACGGGACTAACACAGACAACCATTCACATCTATGGGCAATTTAGAGGAGCCAGTTGACCTACATGTACATGTCTTTGAGCTGTGTGATAAAACAGGAGTACATGGAAGAAATCCACTTAAGCACAGGAAGAACATGCAAACTCCACGGAGAAAGGCCTCAGCTGGCTGGGAGACTCGAACCCTGAACCTCATTGCATTGTGATGACCGTGCTAACTTCTGAGCCACTGTGCTGCCTCGGATAAAGGAATAACCTCACTGTGTGATTTCCTGGTAAGAATTAACAGAATTAGCAGCTTAACCAGTTATATATGCAATAGGAAAGTTTAGAAACTCTTGTGGTATTAACAGAAGACTTTATAATACAACCGGAAACTGAGAGTCTAAGACAAGGTGCAGTTCATACAAACTGTTTTACATTCACATTGGCCTTTTATTCTGATTAACTGTCCAATTTCTTTTTACTGTTGCTGTACTGAAAAGCCATCACATTCCTCAACTCTAGCTTCCTGGGTTTGGACTTCAGAACATCTAAAGAAAATCTGTAAATCCTCTTAAGCAGGTCACACAGTCCAGGGGTTTCATCTTGATCAGGGAAAGGAAGCTGGTTGGTGGGGCATTAGTCTCTTGAGAATTACTTGAATAATAGTCGTGCATCATGATCCATCGTGGAGTTGTTATCTTTATACACATCTTCAGGAAGGTTTAACTGCATTTTAAAAAAACTGAAGACAAACTTGGTTCATGGATTTCCAGTTATTTGTTTGATCACTGAGGCTTCATCAGTGTACAGACACATGGTTCACTGCAACAACAGGAAAAACATTAAAAAAGTCCATAAATATGGTGAGATATGAGAGGCTGTGTAGGCCATGAATCACTCTTGGTTTCACACAAACCATCACACTCTCATACATAAACTACTATACTTTCATACCTGTACAACCCCCTTACATACACTATCACACTCACACAAACACCAGTACACCCTCTTACACACACACCATCACACTCTCATACATAAACTACTATACTTTCATACCTGTACACCCCCTTACATACACTATCACACTCACACAAACACCAGTACACCCTCTTTCACACACACTATCACACACACTATCACACTCTCATACATAAACTACTATACTTTCATACCTGTACACCCCCTCACATACACTATCACACTCACACAAACACCGGTACACCCTCTTACACACACACCATCACACTCTCATACATAAACTACTATACTTTCATACCTGTACACCCCCT
>JAQMYF010019437.1:0-15536 GCA_030014195.1 Neosilurus mollespiculum
AGTCGGCTGAGATGGGCGCCAGCCTCCCCGCGACCCTAATTAGGATTAAGCGGTTCTGAAAATGAATGAATGAATGATAAATGCATTGGTGAATAAGTGAATTCTGTGTGCTTGCGTATTTTATATGGTTGAAATCAAATGTTGCCGGGCCCAAATGGCCTCCCGGGTAGGATGTGCATTCACGACTCCAGCCTCTCGTTCATCAGGTGTGGGGATATGCAGCTCTGGCAGTGGTATGGCATGCCGGTGTGCCACATTGTGGAGGATGCCAAAGGCCATTACAATGCGTAATGTCCTGTCCAGGTAGCGCCACCGTCCCTTCAGCAGGCCGATTGTCCTCTTAACTACTGGCCGAGTGGAGATCATTGTACCTCTGCTCTTGGTCAGTTTGAGGGTTGGTGAGAGGGGTCATTAGCCAGGTTTTAAGTGGGTAACCATGGTCGCCTGGGGTCAATTGAAAGCAGATAATTTATGTAAACTGGATTTACAGTTTCTATTTATTAATTTTATACACCACTTTTACGGATAACACGCTACTGTAAATGAATGCAGAACTGTCCTGGGGAAAAGGCGAGGCTGATTAAGACATTTCACTTCACACACGGGTTTACAGGTACTTCACACACAATCAGGGGCCTGTCAGAACGCTCTGAAGTTGTAGTTTAACCAGAACAGCAAGTCACTAGTACTGATTTGGGAGTATTATATTTGGGGGCACACATGCTAAATGCGCATGAAGGGGAACCGCATAGGACAATAGAATAAATGTACTCACCAAGAAGCCACCCATCGCGCACAGTGCCAGCTTGTAGTTGGTTCCCAACTGTGCTGTTACTCAGGATGTATGAATCGTGCATTGAACCAGGCCACCTCGCCACTATGTTAGTTAATTGCATTTGCGCATCACATATGATCTGTACATTGATTGAATAAAAATGTTTTCTGTTGACATAAACAAATGAATCCTGTATTGATGCTTTTATAGCAATGTGTGTGCAGTTGACAGCGCCGATTACATTAGGAAAACCGGCTCCTGCTGCAAATTGCGCTTCAATGTTGGCCTGTTCAGCTGCACTGTATGGGAATTTGATATACCTGGATGATATGTGGGTAATTCCGTCCAACATTGCTGGCATGGCTCGGCTCAGGGTCGACTGGAACAGCCCTGATCGGTCAGCCAGTTCCCTCTGGAATGCCCCTGTTGTTAGGAACCCAAGTGTGGTCAGCACCTGTGTAGGTACTGGCAGCGCATGGCTCCTCGCCGTGTCACGCTCCAAGGCTGGCCGCAGCTCCGCGCACAGTTCCAGGAGGATTGCCCTCGGGAACCTGAAGCGGCTGATGAGCCAGTCATCATTATGTGCCAGTAAATCCTCTCTGTCTCTGAATACTCGCTCTCCTCGAATTGCACCATTCGCAATGTCTTCTAATACTGCTAATGCAGCCATTGTTGTTAACAGTATTTTCTGCATCACTCTGCAGAAACATGCGTACGCCAGCCATGAAGTTTGCGTGAGGCACCGCACATTTCCACAGACATTTCACTATTGATACATCTGAACTTTTCCGTGGGAAAGGGCGTACGCAACGTTTTTGTGCATACGCATCCTTTGTACATGAGGCCCCTGGTGAATGAATGAAACCCTGTAGCAGCCAACTGTATGTATACTGTTGACCCTGGTAGGGTGGTTTGGTCATCAAAAAAATAGCATTGGCCACGTCCACCACAGAAAAGAACTTATGCTCTGGTGAATGAATTGTCAGAGCAAAGTATGGATTAGGTACCGGAAGTGACATAGAGGCTACAAGTTGGTTTATTGGCTTACTGGCCTCAGATCATGTACCATACGATAATCATGTTTACCAAGTTTAGGTACAGGTAATAGGTGTATTCCATTCGGACTGAGTTGGAACCAACACTCCTGCAACAAGTCTCTGACTTGTAGGAGCGACGCCAGCTATTTTATGCTCTGGCAGTGGATACTGTGGCTGCCAAATAGGCAGAACATCTGGTTTAACAGGATTATAGATCCTTGGACCAGAACACTAACCAACATCGGTGAAGCCCATGGACTAGAGTGAGGCTGGAAGTGTTGAAAGTGTGTGTTCAGTGCCAGGATGATCTGTGTTTACCATGAAACCTATCTAAGTGTACATGCTTAAGGCAAAAAGGTGTGCTAGAACTATGTGTGATACACCACATCTGAGTGGATGGTGAGTAGTGTAACACAGAGCATTGTGAGGGTATCCAATCAGTGATAGATAAAACCAAGGGCCCTAGAACCTTAGCTTCCTCACTATATGCTATATCTAGGGTGACATGTGGTGCAGAAGTCTGTGAGAGTTTATACCAATCTGGTCTGGTCACTGCATTGTACAGCTGCTGCCATATCTGTTTTTGAAATAAAAATGATATTTTCCATTCTCCTATGTGCCCTTCCATACCCTCTTGTCATCATACATTTCATCCAGCTCCTTTGTAGTATACAAATATAGTACATTATTATACTACAAAGTACAACCCATTCAAACCCATGATCTCTTGGTCGTGAGCCCGGCACCCTAACCGCTGTGCCACTGGCCCCACTTCTCACCCAGTATACAGTACATCAGTAGAAAAAAGTTAATGCAGGATTAATCTCAGAACTTTGCATCATCATAAAAGAAGAGTAAGAAGAAGGGCAGCTGTGTTTACGTCTATCTGGAAATATTATTTGCAATCCCACTGGAGAGCAGAGCACTGAAGCAAAAGTTTTGTGAGAATATTTGTCCCATGAGATTCACAGGACACTAGGCGTGGACGTTCCGAAATGCCGATCACTGAGGTGAAATCAATAAACAAAGGGGGTTCAAAGTAATTGATCCAGTATGAACCATAAACATAAAATCTTTCCTCATCGTGCCTCATCCTCTGCCTCTGTTCATAGGTGTGTGTGTGTGTGTGTGTGTGTGTGTGTGTGTGTGTGTGTGTGCATGTGTGTGTGTGAGCATGTGGGTGTGTGAGTGAGAGAGAAAGAGAGAGATGGCCATGTGAGGCTATATCAGGCATAGATTGTATATAATATTACACTGAATATCTGGAAGCACAATGGATTTAAGCCCCACCTTTCTAATATAGAGGTTTTACATGTGACGTTACATGGGCGAAAATAAGAGGTGCACTTATTCACCGTTTTTTGTTCCTTCAGTCAACTTCCAGACATCTACACCTACTTGATAAAATCACCCAGTGTGTACATTAAGGACAAGCTTTGGCAAACAATTTCTGTGACGATGGTCAGTTTCCTTGTTATATGTTTTGTATCCAAAAAGAGTACACTGCTCAAATGCACTTTTTCCTTTATGCATTGGAAGCATGTTTTTTTTTTTCCTGCCTATAACATCCAACAGCACTACAGAACTATGCAAAAAATATTCTATAGATTTTCTATAGAACTCTAGTTCCCTTGTTCTATAGAAAAAACAATTCTGTGGAATATTTTTATTAAGAAAACCCTGATTTCAAGAGAGTTCTCTGTCCACATGGAATTTCTGGTATTTTATGCTCATGATGTTGTTCCGGTTCACTGGAATGTATTGCTCAGGCATGATGGCTTAAATAACCCCGCCCTTACTCCAATTGATTTACGCAGCTGGATTTCAACCATGCATGGGACAGTTTAGCAACACTGCAGATACACAAAATTACACACACTATCCATTCTCTCAGTATACAAATACATTTTAAATAATAAATAATAAAGCAAATAAAATAAATTATTATTTTGAATAAAATAGATTTGCACTTTGTTCTCTCTAAAGCGAGAGGAACAGATCTGAAATGCGCCTTTGCTCTGTCTGTTGCTAAAAGCAGCTTGAGTAGTGTCATGGCAAAAAGTGTCCAGTTCACGAAGCAAGAGATTCAGATCCATTTTTCAGGTGTTTATTTAGCCTTTAGGAAAAGAAAAGCATACATCAATCACACAGAATAAATTGTTCCAAGAGAAAAATCTTGGACGTCAAACCAGCTCTGCAGTTAGCTTATATAGTGCCCATTCCACACTGATTGGTCTATCATCCTCTATCTCTTGACTCTGATTGGTCCCTCATGACCTCATCAAGTCTCGACATGTCTCAACATGTCCCAAGTCTCAACCTGTCCCAAGCTGACCTTGAAGGCTCGACGCCTCTTATTGCTTATGATGGCTATTTTGATTCTTATCAATTTCCGACATTTTGGTCCAATGTTCCGTGTCCAAGGCCAGCTGAGCAATACTCGTACAGAGTGGAAATGGCCCAAAAATAAAATAATAAACTAAAATTACACATATAATAGTCACATAAATCATCCAATAATCAAACAGTACAATAAATCATACAATTGCTCTGCTATAGTTATAATCATTAACAATTTAAATATATGTTTCATTAGAGATGACTTCATTGCACAGTTCTTCATTTTAAGATTGCAAATGTATTTAAATAAAGGATTGATCGCTCATCCCAAACATTACACTTTCTATATTCATATTCATGTTGATGCTGTTAATGGTCAAAAATTAATACCAGTATGTGATAGGGAAGTCCAGCAATTTGCACAAGATTTATGAAGGACCAAATATATGACATTATGACATTTCAGACTACAGTTCATGGGTCCAAAATCACACAGCGCCCCCAGTGGTGCCTGATACCCTGATTTCCTTCACTTCAGTAGTAAATACACTATCACTGGAACGAGTCCCTGTCTCAAACATTGTTCTGTAGATACAATGTGGAAAATAGGGATTACAGGGATTCTATTTGAATCAGAATCAGTTTGATTGGCCAAATTTGCATACAAACAAGGAATTTGACCATGGTTTAACTTTACTTACTGTACAGACAATCATTAAGGTTAAGCTTATACAAAAAAAGCAAATAAGAATAAATATAAAGTGATGAAATAAACTGTAAGGAATATGTGCAAAAAGTGAGAATGTCATAAAGTTTACTGAACAATTCAAAAATTGTCATTAAGATTGAGAGCAAACCAGTGTTGATCTTGTACCATACTGGAAGGAACTGGTGATTATGGTCCTGTGGATGTGCCTCAGTCATATACATGTGAAGCTGCATTTGGTTCTCGCATATCCCAAGAATCAGAAGCTACAGCGTGATGCTCCACATCATTCCTAGAAGTGGACAAGGATCATCCTGTTAATTTTGTTTAACAACTGTGGAAGCTCTAAACAATGAGAATAACAGATTTTGCAAGCAAGGATTATTAATTAACCACAGAGCTTTTTATTCAACACCATTTAGTGAAGATTATACACATCTTAGGTATCAATCAGTTCACTATCTGACCTTCACTATCTAAAAAAAGTGGATAATAATTTATTAATTTTGTGTGGGAGAAAAAAGTGGGATTCATTCATTTAATTAGTCAGGTTGCATACCATAATATATAATAGTAGTATAATAGTGATATTACTGTAACACGATTCCTGTAAGTTTCCCCCACTACTTTACGTGAATAGCTCCGAATCATGACTGGTCCATTCAAATTGCATCAGGTCCTTTATTGTACAAGCATTTCCAGGGGCAAAAAAGCTTAAAAAATATCACAAATTTACAAATTGACAATGTATTTTATTCCAAGACATGTAGAATTTGACACCAGTCTAAGCCACTATAAATTAAAGTATAAAAAGAGAGACATCCTCAAGTGCGTTGTCTTGCGGCGGACTTTCTTGTTACAAAAAATGTTAAGAAACTTAAAACGTACCTTTGCGCTAGTTTTTGAGTAGAAAGGGATTCTGCTTGAAGAGGCAGGCATTATAATAAGATGCCTGAGCCACCTCAATTGGCACCTCTCTACGCGAAGGAGCAGTGGTTCTACTCTGAGCTCCTCCCAGTGCGCTGAGCCTCTCACCCTATCTCTGTGGGAGAGCCCCACCACCATGCAAAGGAAGCTTATTTCAGCCGATTGTATCAACGATCTTGTTCTTTTGGTTACTATCCAAAGCTTATAGGTAAGGTTTGGAACGTAAATCAACTGGTAAATTGAGAGCTTTGTCTTTCAGCACAGCTCCCTCTTTACCAAGACGGACTGGTACAAACTCGGCTTTACTGCAGAAGCTGCACTGATCCGCATGTCAATTTCCCATTCCATCCTTCCCTCACTTGTGAACAAGACCTTAGGATACTTGAACTCCACTTGGGGCAGGACCTCATTCCAGACCTGGAGGGTGCATTCCACCCTTTACTGGCTGAGAACCTTGGCCTCAGACTTAGAGGTGCAGATTCTCATCCCAGTCGCTTTGCCCTCAGCTGTGAATTGCTCAAATGAGAGCTGGAGATCATCCACAAAAAGCAGAGGCGAGATCCTCTTGGCCACTAAACCTGAACCCTTCAGTGTCTTGGCTTCACCTAGAAATTCTGTCCATAAAAATTATGAATGGAACTGGTGAAAAAGGACAGCCTTGGCAGACTCCAGCTCTCACCAGTAACGAATTTGACCTGTCGGTACCAATGCTGACCAAGCTCTGGCTTCAGTGGTACAGAGATCTAATGGCCTGTAGCACTCGGTACACTAGTATTTCCAGAGCACATCCCACAAGATAGCCTGAGGGACACAGTTGAAAGCCTTTTCTAAATCCACAAAGCACATGTGGACAGATTGTGCAAACTCCCATGCCCCCTCCAGGATCCCATATAGTGTGTAGAGCTGGTCATGCTGTGGCAGGGATAAAAACCACACTGTTTCTCCTGAATCCGAGGTTTGACTATCAATTGGATCCTCCTCTTCAGTACACCTCCATAGACTTTCCTGGTAGGCAGAGGAGAGTGATTCCATGATAGTTGCCACACACACTGCATTCCCTTTTTTTAAAAGGGGACCTACCCCTTTTGTTTAACTGTAACTACCTACAGTTTGCCAATCCAGAGGCACAACCCCCGATAACCACACGAGCCTGGCTGGATTGCCCATCCCTAGAGCCTGGCTGCTAAGAAGCTTTGTGACTACCTCAGCAATCTCAGCCTTAGTAATCAGCAGACCCCAACATGAAACTCCAGGGTTTTCTTCCTGTACAGAGGGCATGTTGGTGGGATTGAGGAGGTCCTCAAAATATTCCTTCCACCTCCAAACAACATCCCCAGTCAAGGTGAGCAGCTCCACAATGCCACTGAAAAAAGTGTTTGTCAAGTTCTAAACTTTTGTTTTTGGTTTGTCCCCCTCCTGAGATGTCGGATAGTGGTCTAGAACCTTTTTGTGGCCAATTGATAGTTGCTTTCTAGGCCCCTGCTGAACTCCTCCCATGCCCAAGATTTTTCATTGGCGACAGCCCGGGCTGCAGCATATTTGGCCTGCTGCCTCAAGAGTCCCACTAAGACCAGGAAGACCCAATAGGCTTTCCTCTTTTAGCCTCTCCTCACCGCAGGTGTCCACCAGTGGCTTTGGGGGTTGCTGCCACAAAAGCCACTATGGGCTGCCACATCAATAATGGAGGCATGGAATATGGCCCATTTAGATTCCATGTCCCCTGCCTCTTTGGGATGTGGTTGTAGCATCTGACCAAGCTCACCAGCAGGTGGTGATCTGTTGACAGTTCTGCTCCTCTCTTCACCTGTGTTTCCAGAACATGCAACCATGGGTCTGATGACATAACTACAAAGTCGATCATCAAACTTCGGCCTCGGGTGTCCTGGTGCCAAGTGCACTTATGTGATGGACACACAACACTTATGTGATGGACTGGTGTGAACGAAACACCATTCATGTTCAGATCAGAGAGGCTATAATCACCAATTACACCCTTTCAGGTCACACTGTCATTACACACATGGGCACTGAAGTCTCCCAGGATGACGATGCAGTCCCCTTGGGGAAAGCCCTTGAGCAAATCCCCTAAGGACTCCAAATAGGGTGGGTACTTTGAACCATCATTTGTTGCATACGCACAAACAACAGCCAGGACCCATCCCTCACCCAAAGGCAGATAGTGGCTACCCTTTCATCAGCCAGGGAGAACCTCTGCATGTGGGCACCAAGACTCTTGAGATGTGTGGGTCAGAGTCCAAGCTTGTGTTTAGGTGAATTTGAGAATATCTATTCAATATTTCTCAACCTTGCACACCAGCTTAGGCTCCTTCCCCACCAGAGAGGTGACATTCCATGTCCCAAGAGCCAGAATCAGTAGCCGAGGATCTGTCCGACAGAACCTACGCCTCCAGCTGCCACCCATCTCACAATGCACCCGGCCCCACAAGCCCCTCCCACAGGTAGTAGGTCCATGGGAGGGTGCACCCATGCCCCCTCTTTGTACTGTGCCTGGCCGGGCTCCATTGGCAGTAGCCCGACCTCCAGGCACTCGCCTTTGAGCCGCTCCCCCAGGCCTGGCTCCAGGTAACCTGTGTCTGGGCAAGGGAAACTGGACTCTTTCCATAGGAGTCTTCTGAACTGCACTTAGTCTGGACCTTCAACTAGGTCCTGTTTGCCTTAGGTGACCCTACCACAAGTATAATGCCCCCAACAACATAGCTTCTAGAATCATTAGGACACACAATCCCCTCCACCATGATAAGGTGGCGATTCAAGGAGGAGAGTAATTAATCAGAATTAACAAATTATTTTCACAGCCCTGCTCAGAACTATGGCAAATGAGCTAGACCTCTTATACTTTATGCCATCAAAACCACTTCAACAAGAAAAAGAACAAGAAATCTCACCTCTCATGTCACTATAATTCAATCAAGAGTAAATGGCTGGCAAACATTGAGACCCTCTTTCTCCATCTGTATGTTCTTGTGACTGTTTTCTCATGCCTTCGTGATTTTAATGGTGTGATTTGCTGAAAGCATTGTCCTTCTAAGGATAAACTGGTGCACATTTGGTTTCCTAGAATCCATATTTTCAAGCTGTAAAGCCTGAACACTTATTTGTAGTTATTTATCACGAACGGCCAAAGGAACACTAGGAATGATTGGGAGAGTTTCTTCATAATGGCTGATGTGTAACTTTCCTGTGGATTAAAAGTTAACTTTGTGACTAAACTGTGCATATACATGACTGGTGACCTAACCTCTTTAATAATGCATCTGACAGTTCTTAACTCAATTTTAGTAATTTCATCGATCTCCTGGATTGTTTCATTTTTATTTTATTATTAACATGACCCTTCTGAAACCCTGTTACATTTTTCCCACAATAACTGGATACATTTTCTGACATGATTGTATAGGGAATGAGAAACTACTCAATGTATAAATTAAGGATAAATAAAATGTTGCAACCTAAACATATTAATCACAACATTATCCAATCAAAGGCTTTTATCTATTTGCTTACTTAAATCCAGGGGATGAAATCTCTCTCTCTCTCTCTCTCTCTCTCTCTCTCTCTCTCTCTTTATTTATTTGTCAGGGCAGGGTACTTGCTTTTAATGAGCATTAGATTTTTAGAATTGGATTTTAATCAATTAAATAAGATTAATGACAAAGTACTTATGACTATAAAAGCTGATGTATGTGCTCTGTCTATTAGTTTTAACTTTTGTAAAGTTTTAAAGTCAGTTTTACCTCATTTACTTCTGCTTCATGATCTAAAGCAAAACAACAGAATTAATAATATTATTAATATTATTATTATTATTATTATTATTAGTAGTAGTAGTAGTAGTAGTAGTAGTAGTAATAGTGGTAGTAATAGTAGAAAAGGATTATTAATTTACCTTTATTTGTTTTTCTGTACTTTATGATGAAGATCAGGACAACAAGAAGAATTACAGTCACCACACCAAACACCACATTCAGCATGAAGAACAAATCAGAACTGCCTGAATCCAGGACATCAATTAAAAAAACTGAGCTTTAAAATGGCATCATATTTAATTTTGAAACATAAAGGAACCTTTAAAAGAAGAAAAACCACAAACCTTTTGAGTTCTCATTTCCCCCTAAAAAACATAATTTTTATCATCCGAGGCACCATGATTCAAAATGTATGGTTAAATTATTTACTTTATAAAAACGTACCTTTCACTTGTATAAAGGTCGAGTTACTGAATGCAATTTTGACCTGTTTCATGTAGCTGCAGTAATACAGTCCTGTATCAGAGACATTTACTGCAGTGATGTTAAGAGACGTGTTCTTGTGCAGAACAGACATCACTATTCTCTCACTTTCAGTAAAGAAGTAACAGGGTTCTGATGGAGTTGATGCAAAAAACTGTTTACACCCAATAAGGAATGGCACTGAACAATTTATCTGTTTATACCAGAAGATGTAACCTGTATCAGTCAGGAAATATTCGCACCAAATAGTAACATTATCTCCAACTTTTGCCTCCAAAGTTAAAGAACTCAGAGTCTCTGAGAGTAAACCTGTATACACACACACACACACACACACACACACACACACACACACACCTCATTTATGCATTTAATACACCTTTAATACATGTAGGTAAAATTAGTGTTTTTATATAAATATTAAAATATTTTAGGATTTTTTTGTGTGAGCTGTAAATTTAATGAGATAATAAATGAGGTGATTAACACTTACCCATGATACAGAGAAACACAGGCAGAGTTTTAACTGGAACCATTGTGTATCTGCTGAGAGACAGAGAGGAAATGACCTGCAAATCGAATGCTGATTTATCTGTGTGTGGAGTGGGGCGAGCTTACAGCACTTTTCTAACCTGAAGATTAAAAAAAATAATAATAATAATCTGAAAAAAGACATCTTTTTATCTTTATAGTTTTGCCTGACAGTAATAACAGCAAAGAAAAATCGAACGGACATGTGTTTAAAGTTCCTCATGAAAAAAGTATTTAATTCTGAGCTCGGGTTACTGTCTGTGTGGTGTTTCTCATCTTCTCTCTGTGTCTGTGGGATTCTTTTGTTTCTGTTGTTGCTGATATCTTGTTTTCCCAAAACATATCTAAATGTGGATTGGGGAACATAAACTAAACCTAGAGATGAGTATCTGTTTCTGCCTGAAATGGACTGACATTACCTATATACATACAGACATACACCCACCCCCACTGTTGTGGCTTTCACATACTCATGCAGTTGAAATGCAAAAGTGGTGCATGAAGGTGCAGTTCTGTGCTTGGAAAACATAAACACTATATGGACAATTACTGCATGTGAGCAAAAACCTGCGGTTTGAGAGATGGCTGGTCTCTACAAGTCTATTTATAAAACAGTTGAACTTCTATAAAGAAAAGAAAACACTCAGAAAGAATCAGGCAGAAAAAACGTATCTAGATTAAAATGATATAAAGAGTTTGTTTACAAAAACAGATAAGTCCAATTATTTTAATTATGACAAAAAAATTTTTTTTAAGTAGCCTGGAAAAAAAACAAAACTTTTCTTCAGTAACTTTAAAATAAAGAAACTGAAAAGGTTGTTTTTGTCATAATAAAATTTCTCATAATCAAAACAATTGGACTTACCTTTTTTGCAAACAAACTCTTCATATTTTTATTTTACTTTTTCATCACAAGTTTTAATTTAAAAACATTGTATTTTATTATGTGATCATCGTTGCATGACAGTGCAAGAAACCATCGTCTATAGGCCTCGTCGGTTCCTGGTGTTCATTGATATGTGAAAAACCAAGCAGATTCGATCAGTATAACTCAGAATAATTACAATACATGTTATATTGCACGCGGCTTTACAAAGTCTGAGTCAAACCACCCTCTCCAGCGGTCAGACGATATGAACCGGGTCCCAAGTCTTTATCCTGTTCACGGCGTCTCCAGCTTGCCGTCTGCCTATGTGTGTGTAAGAAAACACATGAATTAGAATCTCTACCCAAACTGATAACCTTTGACCTCTAGCAAAGCCATTATATGTCTGCAGTCAAACACTGCCAAAACAAGCATAATTAAAAGCGTACAACATTGCTCAGATAGTCACTATGTAAACAACACACTTAATAAAAGTTAATAGATTTGCAGAGGCGAAGACTGTTTTGTTCATGTTAAAGATTTTGGGAGTTTTATGACCATTAGCTGAAAAAAATCATCACACCATAAATGAAATAGTGATGGCATAAGGTAAATAAATAAATGTATGGTCAAGGCAACTCAATCCAAACTAAAACCACATACAATCCTTGATATAATGCAAGCTAAACCTTCATGTGAGAGAGCACCTTCAATTGTACAGAACATCTGAGCAACGTTTTGCTCGACCGTGTCTGGAGCTTCTAATCCTTAGCTCAATCACAACAACTCACTGCAATATAGCACAATCATAAGACAAAAATTAATAATAATTAAACCACCAAAAATAAGTGTGTCATCAGTGTCAATTTGATCAGGGGATAACAAGGATCGAGCCTCAGCCAATTGTAATAACATTCTATTTTCTGTTAAGATTTCTTTAGTAACAGCTGCTGCAATGCACAACTATCATTCGTCCTAATAACAGCAGGGTACACAAAGTCCCCCTTAGGGAACAGTTTAGAACGGTATGCATAGTGACACTTGATGTTTATTCATAAGGAATATATCCAAACATGAATAATGGAGTAAAATGTACAGTAATTTAGCTAGATAAAATAATATTGATACGTATAAATGTAAAAATGTAAATTCCTGTGGAAAGAACAGGAATGGGGCTGGGGAAGAGAGAAACGAGGCTGGAAATTTAGACGGTATTAATATAACTTTTAAGATTTTTTTAGTTAAGGTCAGCTTCTGTCCAGCCCCCACAAACCTAAAATTACTCTTTCAACTGAACCAGATTATTTCACTCAGCGTCCTCAGTGGAGGACATGCTGGGGAGCAATGTGTCAAATGATGCCAATTGCATAGTCTAGTCGGTTTATCAATCTGCATACCACGTGAGGTGACTTTCTTCACCTGATACGGACCTGTCCACTTTGGCTTATCCCTTAAAGGTTTTGATCCACACCCAATACCCTACATTGGGTGTATCCAAGGCATTGTCTTCCTGGGTCTTCTGGAGGTTCGTCACCTATGTAGTGAGAGACTGTGCCAGAGCGGTTAATGCTCTTACATAATTACTTATTTCTTCACCTTCTAGTGGTCTGATATCCTGCTCTATGGGACTGACTGAAGTTGTTGTGGGAACCTTCTGCCAGTGAGAAGCTCATGTGGTGTCAAACATGTGGATGAGTTTGGTGTTGAATGCAGCAAAATCAACACTAACTGCAGAGTGTCGAACCAATTCATCTCTCATGAATGCATGATTTTTGCCAATGAGGATTTTAACGTCCTATTAACCCTCTCCACTAGGCCTTGTCGTGCTGGGTGATGTACTGAGCCAAACTTGTGAACAATATCAAAGTGTTTTTCTACTTGCTGCAGATGTTTATTAGCAAAGTGTGTACAGTTGTCCGATCAGAGTTGTCTGGGAAAACCATATCTTAGAATGAATTCCATTTGCAGCTCATTAATGACTGTTTGTGCTGTTTCTTTTTTCACCGGTACTGCCTCCACCCAGCGAGAGAAGGTATCTACACATACCAGGAGATATCTGTAGCCATTACTGTTGTTTTCTTCCTCCTTGTCAGTAAAATGTAGTGTTAATGATGAATCACTTTTTTTTCCTGTGTGGTGCATTGACAAAAATGTCATTGTGAGCATAAGCAGATTCAGTGTAAACATTTCCTGTTTTATACTTCAGTAGCTTTTGTGACTATTTCAGCTGTCTCTGCAGATTTATCCCTGCCCCCACAGTTTCAAATTCGGGTTCAGTTAGGTTTACTGAATAACCCACTGCATAGGAAGTTCTTAAACCTCCTGCTGGTGTTCTATACCAACAGTCATCACATAAGAGCACTTCCTGTGGGTTTGGTAGCAGCTTAGTGTATAATTTATCTCTCAATTTCATTTCTCGTATTACTTGTGCAGTGCAATCATGTGATTCTTCGTTTTGCATGCCCCTTGCCTTGTTTTTTACCTTTGCCTGTGTATGTAATGTGTGGTTGTTCAAGTGTGTTTTGGATACAATAAAATACACTTGTATACAATAATTCCAGAGTCAGCACCTGCATTGATTGCAAAGTAATTTTTTATGAAGCAAAACATGGCCATCACACTAACAAATAATGAACATCTCAAAAACGCTTCTGGTGTAATTTGACCTTCAGTATTCAGATTCTAGGGGTGTTTCAACCTATTTTTTATCTTTTGTCATTTTATTAATTGATTTATTTGTTTTGGTTCTTGGAACCCTGCAAGACGTTAAGATTTAAGGGATTTTTGTTGTTGTTGTTTTATATATATATATATATATATATATATATATATATATGTGTGTGTGTGTGTGTGTGTGTGTGTGTGTGTGTGTGTATGTGTTGTACCTCACATACCAAATTCCAGAACCAATTCCTTGCAATATTTTTCAAAAGTTTGTACATCAAATCAGAGTAACGTGACTTACTCATTTAG
Organism: Neosilurus mollespiculum; assembly: GCA_030014195.1. Classification (NCBI taxonomy): domain Eukaryota; kingdom Metazoa; phylum Chordata; class Actinopteri; order Siluriformes; family Plotosidae; genus Neosilurus; species Neosilurus mollespiculum. The sequence goes on from JAQMYF010019437.1 coordinate 14,405, forward strand.
ATATAGCTTTAGGACTATAAGAGCGCACAACTTTAAGCAGCTCGCTTTATTTACTGAGCTCCAGTGTATAGTAATATGTCTGTGGGTTTTTTATGTAAAATGAAATAGATTTGTTTACTTACCCTTTTCTCGTCAAGCTTGTTGACAGTTTCTGAACATCGCTGTGTTACTATTGACACCTGTAGCAGTGCCGGTTGCATGACCACTTCAAACCTACAACCATTTCACTCTGTGTCTCTGGAGTTGGTTTAAAACAATCTTTAGTAAAATGGTCACTTTAAATAACGGAATGACTGTTGGGCACTTTCCAGTCTGCCTGTGTTCATTTAACTGCCTAATTCATTCATTTTGTGACATGAATATCAAAGCTGAGGTCATTTCCCTGCTTATGTCATACGCAGAATGTCAGAACTTCTCCAAACTGAGTCAGAGCGCTGGTGGAGGGAAATTTAAAATTAGCGATATTTACACTAAATATTTGCACATTACAAAAAGTAATAATTTTGGACTCAAGGTAATATCTTGACATGGGATCTTTAATTACAAAGCGCTCATGGCTGACAGTGACGGGCAATGTCACGTACGCAAGATATCCGGCTGGCAGGTACCTCGATGCATAAAAATATCCAATCAACCACAAAATTGAGAGGTCGGTCGGTTTGGATCATATTTAATTTTTGGGTCATTTTATGGGTCAGCACAATTTTGCAGGGTCAGTCCGGTTGGGGAAACACAGCTTGTTTTATTACACCTAACAAATCGACCATGTGTTTCTGGGTGTACACTGTTCATAACCATTTGGATTTACAAACTTTCTCCAGCATCTTTTTGCTCAGAGTAGCAGCTCTAGATCTTAAGAAGAACCTTAGTGGAGAGTTTCTAATAGGTGTAGGTGTGTTTATTCGTCTGGAGTCTTTCAAACACCGTGAAAACTATAATAAATAAATGCAAATTAAATTTGTTTGCTGCTTTCTAAACAAATATGTCAGCAAAGACATGAATTTACTGCACAATACTCTCACTCTTTCACCCAAAAACTATGCAGTGTTTTTGTGAATATATAAGCACATAGCTTAAACATTCAACACCTTGAAAAATAAAATAGTATGCACTCAAACAGTTATATGCAAGT
>JAQMYF010020477.1:0-15474 GCA_030014195.1 Neosilurus mollespiculum
ATTTCAACAGGGTGTTTGTCCCACTGTGTAAAGTTTTGGTTTGTAAGTGGCCCCCAGACCTCACTACCGTACAGCAGGATTGGCTCGATTACTGATTGGTACAATTTGATCCAGATAGAAATTGGGATTTGAATACAAATTTGTTTTTTAATAGTGTAAAATGCCCTGCGTGCTTTCTGTGTCAGCTCATTCACTGCTGGGGTGAAATTTCCGGTGGAGGTGATTTTTAGTCCGAGGTAATTGTAGTGTTTACAGTTTTCTACTGTGTGAGTCCCTAAAGTGAAGTGTGGGGTGTTTCCCTGAGAGCGGGATCTTTTTGGAAGGTGATAGTCCTGGTCTTGTTGAGGTTGACTGTCAGGGCCCAGATCTGACAGTACCGCTGCAGCAGGTCTAGGTGGTGCAGTAGACCCTGAGCGCTGGGGGACAGAAGGACCAGATCATCTGCGTACAGCAGGAGTTTGACCTCTGAGTGGTGTAGAGTGAGACCCAGCGCTGCTGAGCTTTCTAAAATGGAGGGAAATTCGTTGATGTATATATTGAAGAGTGTTGGGCTCAGAGGGCAGCCCTGTCACACTCCACGCTCCTGAGGGAAGAATTCGGTCCTTTTGTTGCCTACTTTTACTCCACATTTGTTGTTTGTGTACATAGATTTAATAAGGTCATATGTTTTACCCCCTACGCCGCTTTCAAGAATTTTATAAAATAGACCTTCGTGCCAGATTGAATCAAACGCTTTTTTGGAAATCTATGAAACATGCAAATATTTTGTTGTTGTTTTGGTTACCGTGGAGGTTGATGAGGGTGTGTAGGGTGTAAATGTGGTCGGTGGTGTGGTGATTTGGTATAAATCCAATTTGACTTTTACTCAAAACACTGTGTTTCATAAGAAAGTCCATAAGTCTGCAGTTAGTAATGCTGCATAGAACCTTCCCCAGGTTACTGTTCACACAAATGCCCCAGTAATTATTAGGGTCGAATTTATCTCCACTTTTAAAGATAGGGGTTATTAGACCTCATGTCCAGATGTCAGGGAAGTAACCTACGCTCAGAATCAGGTTGAATAATTTAAGGATAGCCGATTGGAATATTTTATTTGTGTGTTTTATCATTTCGTTCAGGATGCCGTCAGGTCCGCTTCCTTTTCTGGGTTTGAGCGTTCCTAATGTATCTGAGAGTTCCTGGTCAGTAATAGGGGAGTCCAGGGGATTCTGGGAGTCTTTTATAACCGATTCTAATGTGGTGAGATTTTAAATGATGGTGTCCTGTGCGTGTTTGTTGTTATTAGTGTTCGGTGTGTAAAGTGATTTAAAGTGACTGACCCATACCTCCCTGTTCTGTATCGCTAATTCAGGCTTGGATTTATTCAGAGTTTCTCCAGAGCTCCCAGAAACTATTAGTGTTTATGGATTCCTCGATCAGCGGCAGTTGGGTTTGTGTGTGTTGGGCTTTTTAGACTCTGAGTGTACGTTTATAAAGCTTTAGTGTATCACAGTAATAAAGGCATGTGCTGATTGCTTTCTGGAACTCTTCAGTGCTGTTTTGGGCCCATCTGAACGGTCTCTAGATGTTGTACAGCTTGGGCTGTGTGTGTGCGGTGCTGTCGGTTCCTGTCCTTTTAATGAACACAGTAATTTGACTCAGACAGAGGGGTTAGAGGTTTAACAGTGAACGCGCTGACATAGAAAGGGTCTAAATCTGTTATCATATAATCTACTGTGCTGTTGCCAAGAGGTGAGCAGAATGTGTACCTTCCCAAAGAGTCTTCTCATGTTCTACTGTTAATGATATACAGACCCAGGCTTCGACAGAGCTGCAGCAGGTCCTTCCCATTTCTGTTCACCTGTAAGTCAAAGTTGTGGCGCGGAAGGTTAGTCGGGTTTCTGGGGTAATGTTGTCCGAATATAAGGTCGTTACCCTGCTAGGTGTTAAAGTAGGGGAGGGAGGCGGTGCGGGCATTCATGTCTCCACAGATTAGAACACTTCCCTGGGCCTGGAAGATCTCCGTGTGAAGCAGAAGGAGATCTCCTCATCGTATTAAGGAGAGTCACTGGAGGGGGTGGGGGGGTGGGGTGGGTAGGCTGTACATAAGAAAAGGTCTTTTGTAGTGTTGAGAATATTTTTTCTTAATTTTAAGCCAGATATGTGATTTGTTTAATTTTAGGGGTGTTATGAAGTCGGATAGTTCAGATTTGAACCAGATGATGATTCCGCCCGAGTCTCTCCCTTTTTTGACGGTAGGGTGTTTAGTTGATGAGATGAGGAATTCTCTGTAGTTTGTGGGACAGTGAGGGGTCGATCTACTTCACAGGTTTCACTTTTACAGCCAAACAGTGAAAATGTAATGCCCTGAATGTTCCACATAGAGACTGAAAGTGGTTTCATCTGAGAAGAAATTAAGTGAGAATACGGATATAAATAGCTTTAAGGCAGAGATAAACCTGTATCAAACAGAGAAATTATTTGTATTTTACACATCTGACTAGCAGACTAGAATTATATTTGTGTGTGTGTGTGTGTGTGTGTGTGTGTGTGTGTGCGGTTGTGTGCGTGCGTGTGTGTATGTGTGTATGAAATGTGTGTACATGTTTTTACTGAATGTATTTACCACTTAGTTCATCAGTCTGTTGCATATATGGTTCAAAAGGTGTTTGATTTTTCCCAGGTCTGCTGGACTGGAGCTGTTTGGCGTCTTCACTGCAGCGGCGTAACTCTGTGGTTGTAACAGTTCAGTGTGTCTGGATGGCGGCGTTATTGAGTTGGTTCTGGAGTCCCTGAGTGTGGTGAGTGGCCGTTGCGCTCTCTCTCTCTCTCTCTCTCTCTCTCTTTCTCTCTCTCCGTATCCCCTCTGTATTTCTCTCTCTCAGTATCTGTCTCTGTATCTCTCTCTGTATCTATCTCTGTATCTCTCTCTCTCTCTCTCTCTCTCTCTCTGTATCTATCTCAGTATCTCTCTTTCTGTATCTCTCTCTGTATTTACCTCTGTATCTCTCTCTCTCTCTCTCTCTCTCTCTCTCTCTCTCTCTCTCTCTATCTCTCTCCCTCCCTCCCCTTTCCCTCTGTATCTCTCTCTCTCTCTCTCTCTCTCTCTCTCTCTCTCTCTCTCTGTATCTCATTCTATCTGTTTTTATCTCTGTATCTCTCTCTCTGCATCTCTCTGTTTCTCTGTATTTCTCTCTCCCTGTACCTCTCTCTCTCTCTCTCTCTCTCTCTCTCTCTCTTTGAATCTCTTTGTATCTCACACTCTGTATCTCTTTCTGTATATATCTCTCTCTGTATCTCTCTCTCTCTCTGATGCTTCTCTGTGTTTTTCTTTCTTTTCTTTTGTTTTTTATTCCTGTTGCTTTTTAATAAATCTCTGCTTGTGGATGTTTAACACAACGAGCTAGCAAAGCATTTAAACCCAATTAGTGAGTTACTTAAAGGGAAACAGCTAGCACGCTAGTCACATTTAACCTCTGAATCATTTCTGTTACTGATGATATACAAGAAACCCTTCCTTTTCTCACAGAGATACTAACATTCACTTACAGGATGTGATGTGTGAGTCAATTTTAAGTGATTCATACGTGTTTGTAAATGACAGTTTTAAATGACTCAGTGATAAAATGAAACACATTTATGCGTAATTACTTGATTCACCTACATTTATAAATTCCTACTTTATAATGGTACACTGTGATGAGTCTGTATGATGTTTGTACATGGCCACTAAAGTGATTTATTTATGTTTGTAAATGAGTAATTGATTCACACTAAACTTGACTCTGTGTAGCAAGTACTGAGTGTAATCTGAGCTGATTAACAGAAATTCCTGGTATTTTATTTGAGGAATCAGTGAAAGACAGACTGGGTAGCAGCTGTGATGATGATTATCAGATGATTATTTAAAATCTCTCCTAATTGTCTTTTCAGCAGTTTTATGTGTTCAAGTCTCGACAGTTCGTTATCTCAGTAACACACGCAATAAATCCACACAATCCATCCATTAATCATTTCCATTCATTACACATGTTCTCTCTCTCTCTCTCTCTCTCTCTTTCTCTCTCTTAGTTACTTATCATAATTATGAAAATCATGGAAATGTGCAGAAGTCTCACTCTCTATCTTTCAGATAGAGTACTGTACACATCCCTCTACACAGCCCTGTACACACCCCTGTATACACTCATGAACCCTGCCCTATACACTCTACTGTACACCTCCCTGTAAACATCCATGTACACTCCCTTGTACATGCCCCTGTACACGCTCCTGTATCCTCCCATATACAATCTGTATACACTCCTGTAACCTGCCCTATACACTCTACTGTACACATCCCTGTATACACCCCTGTACATACCCTTGTACCTTGGCCTATACACTCTACTGTACACATCCCATACACAATCCTGTACACACCCTTGTACCCTGCCCTATACACTCTACTGTACACACCCCATACACACCCCTGAACACATTCCTGTACACCCCCTGTACACACTCCTGTACACACCCCTGTAAATGCTCTTGTAGCCTCCCCTATACACTCTACTGTACTCACCCCTGAACATGCCCCTGAACACACCCCTGTACACGCCTCTGTACACACTCCTTTACACACACCTGTAGACACTCATGTACCCTCCCTTATACAGGCTGGTACTCACCCCTGTACACTCCATTATACACGCTCCTGTACCCTGCTCTATACTGTCTATTGTACATGCCCCTGTACACACCCCTGTATACACCCCATGTAGATGCTCCTGTACCCTCCCCTATACAATCTATTGTACATGCCCCGTACACACCCCTGTACACATCCCTGTACACCCCCCTGTACACACTCCTGTACACACCCCTGTACATGCCCCTGTATATGCCCCTGTACCCTCATCTATACACTCTACTGTACACATCCCTGTACATAACCCTGTACACACCCCTGTACCCTGCCCTATACACTCTACTGTACATGCCCCTGTACATACCCCTGTACACGCTCCTGTACCATGCTCTCTACTCTCTAATGAATATGCCGCTGTACCCACCCCTGTACACGCTCCTGTACCATGCTCTATACTCTCTAATGAATATGCCGCTGTACACACCCCTGTACACGCCTCTGTACACACTCCTTTACACACACCTGTAGACACTCATGTACCCTCCCTTATACATTCTCCTGTACACCCTCCTGTACATGACCCTGTACCCTGCCCTATACAGTCTACTGTACAAACCCCGGTACTCACCCCTGTACACTTCGTTATACTTGCTCCTGTACCCTCCTCTATACACTCTATTGTACATGCCACTGTACACACCCCTGTACACATCGCTGTATACACTCCTGTATACACCCATGTAGATGCTCCTGTACCCTTCCCTATACACTCTACTGTACACACCCCTGCACATGCCACTGTACACACCCCTGTAACCTCCCCTATACATTCTACTGTACACATCCCTGTACACACTCCTGTACACACCCTTGTACATGCCCCTGTACCCTCCCAAATACACTCTATCTAACCTCCCCTATACATTCTACTGTAAACATCCCTCTACACACCCCTGTACACATTCCTGTACACCCCCTGTACACACCCCTGTAGATACTCCTGTACCCTCCCCTATACACTCTACTGTACACACCCTTGTACATGCCCCTGAACACGCTCCTGTACCCTCCTCTATACACTCTATTGTACACATCCCTGTACACACCCCTTTACACATCCCTGTAAGCCCCCTGAACACACTCCTGTACACACTCCTGTAGATGCTCCTGTACACATCCCTGTACACACCCCTGTACACACCCCTGAACACAACCCTGTACACACTCCTGTACCCTCCCATATACACTCTACTGTAAACAGCCCTCTAGACACCCCTGTACACACTCTTGTACACACCCCTGTACATGCTCCTGTACCCTCACCTTTACACTCTACTGTACACACCCCTGTACACACCCCTGTACACGCCCCGTATACACTCCTGTACCCTCCCATATACACTCTACTGTACACATCCCTGTAAACATCCATGTACACAGCCTTGTACATGCCCCTGTACATGCTCCTGTACACACTTCTCTACCCTCCCATATACAATCTACTTTTTGCCTCAGTAAGAGTTATGTGTAAGACTGACCGCTCCAACAGGTGTTTTTATTATTATTCAAGTAACTGTGTATATGGCCTTGGGCAGGCCTCTCCAGCTTGAAACATGATCATGAATGGAGAGGTTATCCTCAGTTTAACCTTATGTGCCTGAGTGTTATGCAGAGATAGTCCTGCTTATGAAGAGTCTGTATCACCCAGTGGTTACTCCCAAATTCTTTCTTCTGCGAGGAGAGATTTAAAGGGAGAGCCGGAGAAGGGGGGTACCTCTCTCTCATGCTGTATGTGTGTCTGTGAGACAGACATCCTGTGCAGTTATAAATAAAGTTTGTTTGCTTACTGATGACCAGTCCTCTGATGTGTCCTTTTTTAAATTGATTTAAATTTGACTGGTGAGGGAATGACCCGAGTGAGAGCAGTGCACACCCCTCCAGAGGCTTTACTCCATCTGGGACACTGTTTGGCTCACTGGGATCTTGGAACTAAGGGGAGTCCCCACACTGCTCAGCGTCGGGGTTTAACATCTACATTATGGTTTCTGTAAATTGTATTTGGAAGACATTTGATCTTAGAGTGCTGTTTTAAAATTGTGATCAGGCATATCGAGTGCTGAGGCTCGCCGAGCGCTGAGGCTCATTAAACATGTCGAGCGCTGAGGCTCGCTAAACATGTCGAGATTCCGGGAATCTCCATGACTTCCAGCAGGCTTGAGGAAGCTGCCTGTGAGCTGATGAGTTCACGGTATAACGCCTGCTGAAGGGCTAGAAATTGCAACACAGTAGTCCGCTGAGTGTGCTGAGGACAGTGAAAACTAAACTAACTAAACTAAATACAGCATACTTTGATCAAAGACACATCATGGGCTATTAGCAAGACTAATAAGAGGGAGAAAGTATTAATGTTAAAATTAGAGAAGTTTAATAAAAAAGAAAAAGACAGGGTTGGAGGAATTATCAGCACATCCAAATGTGAATTTTATGATTCGCAATTTTGTTCCACAAGCAGTGACTCAGTATGTATATGGGGTGGATGAGTGTGATTTCCCTAACACACAACACACAGAGGACAAGCCTGAACCTAGCCCACCAGCCACACGATCCAAGATGAAAGGCAAAGGCAGGACTGGACCCAGTGGGGACACTGAGAAAGGTCTCACCCTGCCTATGGTTGAGGTGGTTCTGAGGGTTCTGATAGCTTCCTGCTATCCTGGTTCACTGACCCTGGTTCCCAACAGACATTGATGATTTCAGCTCACACCTTCCAGATCCGAGGGAGGTAGTTGGGAAGAAATTTAATGATGACTTTTTGATCATTTTGCAGAGAATACTGCAATCAGAGCTCCGGCACGTCCTTGCAAAGAAACTGGGCCCTGATCTGTTTTGGGTGCGGGTCATCTGGCCTGAGGTGCTAGTGGCCCTTGTGGACATGGACTGGGATCATCAGTCCAATGGATCCTACACAGCATTTACCGGCTGTCTGATGGACGCCATTCGGGAAGCATTCCCACTGAGAATGGACATGACTAAGATTGCAATGTACCAACAGAATGATGGGGAAAGTGCTTCACAGTACCTCGCATGACTCACAGGGGTACACAACGCTAACAGCGGGCTTCAAAGACCAAACGACATGGCAAATGACGTTGTGATCCCCTACGAGGCCCGCCTTCGTAACAGCTTCACTAACGGGCTGAAGGAGGACATTGCTCGACACGTGAAACAGTCGTGCCTCACCTTGGACACAGGCAAACTTGCATTGGTGCAACAACACGCAATGCATGGAAAAAACTGTTGCATCAAGAGAGACAGCAAAAACTGAGAAAACGTGAGGATGAGGCTGTAAAAGCTCAGATGGCGTTACTCTAGATGGTCGTGACACAGGACCAGCAAAGCAGACATAATGAGTATCGAGGTTGGGGACAGAGCAGGAGGCGTGGCAGAGGATGGCGCAGAGGAGACTTTCAGTCTGAACAGGGAAGAGATGCAGGATGTTTTGTGTGTGGAGATATTAGCCACTGGGCACGAGATTGCCCCAGGAAAGCTACAAGACTTGGTGGAGCGAATGGGGGAGGACTGAGATGAGGGTGGTGGAAGGGAGGACCCCAAATGATCGGGTGAGTCAAGTTTACTTTCTCTTTGCAATGAAGAAATGCTTTCTGCTTCTGCTTCTAGTTCGCTGTCAACACAGTGTGAGGGAAATTATGTAAGATATCAGACTGCTCCCTATGCTCGCATGCTTACCTAGAAGTCGATGGTACTTTAATGCAATCCCTTGTAGATTTTGGTGCAGTGTGCTCGGTTATAATGGCTAATAATTTATTACACCACCACCACTTAGTGGCTGCTTTCTGCGATCAATGGGAGCAGCAGGATTGGCTGTAAAAGAGCCTATCTCAGTTCCACTGAAGTGTAAATGGAAAAAAGAGGAACCGGTGGAGTTTCCATTTGTGATCTCCACCTGTTGCCCCATCAATTTTTTGGGAAGAGACCTGATGTGTCTTATGGGAATTATGATCTCCTGTGATCACACAGGATTGAACATAAGTGTGTCAGAGGACACTCCCTTTCAAGGGGTCAAATACCTATACATATGAGTGGAAACTGTGTGATGCCACCATTAACACTGTAAAGCAGCTTCTAGTGGACAGGGTTCGTGTCCTCACCAGCCCAGTTAACACTTCATACATGCAATCCGCTAACCTATACTGCACAGCGCACATACATAAAGAAGGACCAAATAAGAAGTACGAGGAAGAATGGTTTAAGGCAGGTAGGGGGATGGATATATTGTTGTTGAAATAACTGCTCTGGAACGATCATTGTTGTGTTGTAGAAGTGGATCTAAGGAGGATTAATACTGTACCAGGCAAACCACACCCTTTCACTCATCCGAAACTCAATCCCACACATCTCTCTCGCAAAACCCGAGGAGCTGTCGTGGCATGTACGCCGAATGTGCCAAACCTGTACACAATTCTTTCACAACTTCCGCCTGATTGCAAATGATTCTCTGTGGTAGATTTAGCCAATGTATTTTTTAGTGTTCCGGTACACAAAAACAGTCAGTACTGGTTTGCCTTTCAAGTCAATGGGAAACCATACACATTTACCAGACTTGGACAGGGGTACTGCCAGCACCCCACCATTTACAATCAGGCATTGATTAGCCTCGATCCACACCAGCTCGAGGGAAGCACTGCTCTCCTGAGTTACGTACTGTAGATGACTGCCTTCTGGCCGCTCCTTCAAAACAACAATGTGAGCATGATACTGTCAAATTGTTAAAGCATCTGGCGGCAGAAGGACACAAAGTCAACATTGCCAAATTACAATTCATCCAAGAAGAGGTGAAGTTTTTAGGCAACTTCATCTCCAGCCTAGATAAAAAATTAGAGAACACTCACATTGAGGCAATCCAAAAAATCCCTAAGCCAATCACCAAAAAGCAGCTCATGTCTTTTTTGGGCATGTGCTCATATTGTCGCTCATTTATTCCAGATTATGCTGTCCTCGAGGCTCCATTGAGCACAATCGCTCATGGAAACAGCCTACTGGCCAACAGTGCACTTAGTTGGACCCTGGAAGCTGAAACAGCTTTCCTTGTGATATAGTGGGATATAGTGATTTGACTCTTTTGGTACCACATGCTGTCTCCCAACTCCTGTTAGAACAAAAAACTGCCCATATGACCTTGGCCAGGTGGCTTAGATATAACACCACTCTTTTTGAAATGCGTAATATCACAGTAAAATGATGCTACTCTTCTTCCCACAGTGAATGATGGAGAACCTCATGATTGTGTGGCATTGACTAATGAATATGTTCTCCTAGACCAGACCTTCGAGACACTCCCTTATGGAACCCAGATCTCGAGCTGTTTGTGGACGGGTCTGCATTCCCGAATTCTGATTCAGGCCAAAACTGTGTGGGGTTTGCTGTGGTAACACTGCATGACACAATTATGGCTGAACCACTTCCCTCTCATCTCTGCACAAGTGGCTGAGCTAATAGCGCTCACAAAAGCCTGCCAAACAGCAGAAGGTAAAAAAGTAAACATTTACACTTACAGCAGATATGCTTGGGGGGAGGTACATGATTTTGGGACACTGTGAAAACACAGAGGGTTCCTCACATCTACGGGGAAGCCCATCACACATCATGGCCTGATATCAGATCACCTGGATGCATGCAATTCTGCTCCCCTCTGCCATTTCAGTTTGTAAATGTGAAGCTCACACTAACAAAACAGCTTCAATTTCACAGGGGGACGCTCGAACTTCAAGTTCCAGCTACTAACCACACTTTGTGTAAAACTCTTCCTTTTATTCCCACAGCTGAGCTAGCAGATCTGCAATCGCTTACTGCACCTAACAAGAAGAATTCATGGCGACTGGCTGGGTGCACCATTATTAATGGGGTTTGGTACGGGCCCACTGGGAAACCATGTTTGCCGCAAAAAGTGTTCCATCACTATGCAAAATTGACACATGGGTAAGACCATGTGTCAAAAGGTGGATTGTACTCGAGTATCTCAAAACATTGGTTCACGAAGGGGCTCACAACATTTTCCCAAAAAAATTTGTAAACATTGTGCTGTCTGTGCTGCAAATAACGTGAGCAGGGGAATAAAGATAGCCAAATAGCAGCACATTCTTTGAGACCCTGTTTGGGAGACTGCCTAACACATGGGTGGGGCCAAGCTCAATCCCCAGACTGCTTTGAGAGTGAAATGCTTATGTATTGTTCTAAACTGCAAACTCTGTTTTGTCTGATGTTCACACTCCCACAGCCAGCCCAGCAGAAACTGCAAATCCTTAAACCCAGAGATTGGGTGGTAGTGAAAGATTTCAAGAGGAAGAGCTGGAAGGTGAAGAGGTGGCTGGGACCATTCCAGATCCTCATTACAACGTTCACAGCAGTCAAGGTTGCTGAGAGAGCCATGTGGATACATGCCAGCCACTGCAGGAAGGTCTCTGAGCCGGACGCAGCTGACCCCAAGCCAGTGAACTAGAGCCTTGCAAAGGGTGGGTCGAGTGCAGATAGGGTATACCCGCACTCTGAGCACCTAAGCACCAAGAAAGTTGACGGTTTATTGCGGAGCCAGCTGTGAAACAGAAAGATGAAAAAGGGGAAACGGGATGGGGACTGTGGTACACCATGTTTGGACAATGGGCACCATATATCTCACTTGTGTTACCGATTCTGGGTGTGCTCCTACTCCTCTGCCTCGTGGGACCATGTATATGGCGATGCCTGCAAACATGGATAATGAAACAATTCTCGAGTTACACCATGCTGCGAAAAGACAGCGATGGAGACGTCGACAGCCATCAGGGAACAGAGAAGCTGTTACAAACAGCCCTACTCCTAATGTCAGAGTTACCAGGGAATTTTACAGACTTCCCCAAGATTGATTTCCCAGGGAATCTAGAGAACACAGACTATGAACTTCCATCCTTCGACTTGAAACCATTAGTTTAAAAGCATTTATCAAATGTGTGTTATTGAGCTTTAATTAACTTTCTTCTATCCATTCTTAGCTCACATAGGGGGCCTATCCACAAACAAAAACAAAAAGAAAACGCAGTATAACTTTCTAGCATGTTCACTACACTGTGTGCACAATTATTAGGCAAGTAACTATTTTGACCATATCATCCTTTTTATGCATATTTCCCAACTCCAAGCTGTATAAACTTGACTGCTTATTGAATTTGAGCATATCAGGTGATATTTATTTGTGTGATGAGGAAGGGCGTGGCCTAAGAAGGTTAATACCCTATATCAAGGTGTGCATAATTATTAGGCAGATTCTTCAGGCAAAATGGGCCAAAAAAGAAGTTTGACTGACTCTGAAAAGTCAAACATTGTACTGTGTGCACACAATTTCCTCCGGGATCAATAAAGTATTCTGATACTGATCATAGAACTATATAACGTTTTCTTGCGAAAGGTCAACAGGGTCAAAAGAAAGTGTTGAGAGAAAAAAGACGCAAATTAACTTCCAGAAATTTACAAAAAATCAAGTGTGAAGCTACTAGGAACCCATTGTCCTCCAGGGCTGGCATATTCCAGAACTGTAACCTACATAGAGTACCCAGAAGCACAAGGTGTTCAGTGCTCAGAGACATGACTAGGGTAAGGAAGGCTGAAATGTGACCACCATTGAACAAGACATGTAAGTTAAAACATAAAGACTGGGGCAAGAAGCACCTGAAGACTGATTTTTCAAAGGTTTCATGGACTGATGGAATCAGAGTAACTCTTGACGGACCAGATGGATGGGCCCAAGGCTGGATCAGTGTTGGGCAAAAGATCCACTTCAATTCAGATGGCAAGGTGGAGGTGGGGTTCTGGTATTGGCTGGTATCATAAAAGATGAGCTAGTTGGACCTTTCTGGATTGAAAAAGGACTTAAAATCAACTCCCAGAACTACTGCAGAGCTAGTTTTTAGAGGACACTTTCTTCAAGCAGTGGGACAGAAAAAAGCCTGCATCTTTCAAGAAGATCATGATTTTTATGTAAGAGATCACATGCATTAAAGTACTTAACTGCATGGCTTGCCAGTAAAGGCCTTAAAGATGACAGGAAAATGACATGGCCCCCATCCTCACCTGACTTAAACCCTATTGGGAACTTGTTGGCTATTCTTAAACAGGAGATTTATCAAAAAGGAAAACAGGACACCTCTCTGAACAGTGTCTGGGAGGCTGTGGTTGCTGCTGCACAAAACGTTGATCAACAGATAAAGAAATTGACAGACTCCAATTAATGGAAGGCTTGTGACAGTTATTGAAAAGAAGGCTGGCTATATTGGTCACTGATTATATTATTGTGGAAATGTTAGAGATGTTTATTTGTAAATTTTCAGTTGTTTGTTCATTATTTTCATTTTAACAGATGAAAATAAACAAGTGAGATGGGAAAATATTCATTTTTTTATTTAGTTGCCTAATAATTCTGCGCACTGAGATATTCTCTTGAGAAAGACAAAACCTGACTTTTACCTTCTTAAAAATTCAGGTTTGAGCTTTATTAACATTTGGATTGAGTGAGAGAGCTGTAGTTGTTAAAATATCAAATGAATCATCAAAAATACAACTTGCTTAATAATTGTGCACGCAGTGTACTTTATGAATGGCGAGTGTACTTGCCTCACAGCAAGAAGGTCCTGGGTTCGAGTCCCGGGCTCGGTGAGGGCGTTTCTGTATGGAGTTTGCATGTTCTCCTCGTGCTTGTGTGGGTTTCTTCCTGGTACTCCTGTTTCTTCCGAGAGTACGAAAACATGCACAGTAGGCTAACTTGCCATTCCAAATTGTCCCTGGTTGTGAGTGTGAATGGTTGTGTGTGTCGTCCAGTGTCGACTGAGATCGGTTCAGAGTGTCGGCTCAGAGTCCTTACCATATATGGAAGGGGGCCTGAACTTGTTACATGGGGCACCGCACTCGTGCAATGCCCCATTTTTGCAAGGCCTAGGGAAGTCCGCGTAGGGAGCCGGCTAAGGTGTGGATTGATGTGTACAGTCTTCATGCAAGGTTGAGACCACTGATTTTCCTTAATATTGCATACAGTGGGCAGCAGGGTGGTGTAGTGGTTAGTACACCAACTTCACAGCAAGAAGCTCCTGGGTTCGAGTCCCAGGTTCGGCGAGGGAGCTTCTGTCTGGAGTTGTGTTTGCCCCGTACTTGTGTGCATGCACATTCCGCTAACTGGCTGTTTCAAACTTCCTCTAGGTATGAGTGTGAATGGTTGTGTGTGTTTGCCCTGTGATGGTCTGGTGAGCTGTTCACGGTTTACCCTGCCTTTGCACAGAGACGGCCTAGATAGGCTCCCACCTCCCACCTCCCTAGACTCTTGTAGGATTAAGAAGTTTGGCAAATTAGTGAACGAATAACGTTTTTAGAAACTATATTAATCCAATCAGGGAAGTCAGGCTCTGCAATCCACCCATCCGAAGTGAGCACACACATACACACTCGGGGGACATGTGAGTTTTCCGTGACCCCTCTGTGGTGTGCAGAGAGCAGTTGTGGGCTAGGTGCCTTGCTCGGGGCACTTCAGCCGTGAAGGTGGAGGATGGAGAAGGTGCTTCTCACTTGTCACACGAACCAGCAACCTTTCGATCCCAAACCTGCTTCTCTAACCATTAGGCCATTGGGGCCCCAACAATTGTACATAAGGTTTGAGACCTCATGGTGGGCGTACTGGTATTAATACCAGTTGATTGCACTCATAGTTTGCAGTAATATTATTTTATAGTTATATAATAATTCTAGTCTTGGAATTAGACAGAAGGTGGAGTCTAATATCTCTCAATACCTCAACAGTGAAACTCCTGTGTTCAAGCTATGCGTTATATAGCAGGGATGGATATAGTGTAATAGGACGGATGTGGATGAAGCTATTATACACACTCACACTTACAAATAGTCAGCTTCAAGTCTGTAAAGCTCTATAGGGTTCATGCTGTTTCCTCCAGGTACCTTCCATCCATTATCGATAGTGTTATCCGTCTGGGTCACTGTGGACGCTGGAATCAATCCCAGCCATCATACTCACACACTGACTCACTCACTCATTCACTCACTCACTCACTCACTCACTCATTCACTCACTCACACATTCACTCACTCACTCACACATTCACTCACTCACTCACTCATTCACTCACTCATTCACTCACACACTCACTCACTCGCTCACTCACTCACTCACTCATTCACTCACTCACTCACTCTCTCACTCACTCACTCACACACACACACTCACTCACTCTCTCACTCACTCACTCACACATTCACTCACTCACTCACTCACTCACTCACTCACACATTCACTCACTCACTCACTCTCTCACTCACTCACACACACACACACTCACTCACTCTCTCACTCGCTCACTCACTCACTCACTCACTCACACATTCACTCACTCACTCACTCTCTCACTCACTCACTCACTTACTCACTCACTCACACATTTACTTACTCAATCTCTCACTCACTCACTCACTCACACACACACTCACTCACTCGCTCACTCACTCACTCATTCACTCACTCACTTTCACTCACTCACTTACTCACTCACTCACACATTTACTTACTCACTCTCTCACTCACTCACTCACTCACACACACACTCTCTCACTCGCTCACTCACTCACTCACACACTCACTTTCACTCACTCACTCACTCACTCACACACTCACTCTCTCACTCACTCACACACATTCACTCACTCACTCTCTCACTCGCTCACTCACTCACTCACTCACTCACTCACACAGTCACTCACTCACTCACTCTCTCACTCACTCACTCACTCGCTCGCTCACTCACTCACTCACTCATTCA
>JAQMYF010020608.1:0-15465 GCA_030014195.1 Neosilurus mollespiculum
AGGAAGATGGCAGCGTGGTCGGATTTCCCAAACGGAGGGCGAGATTGAGCCTTGTAACTATCCCTCACTGTAGTGTAACAGTACCATGTATGTATCATGTACTGTATGTATGCATATGGACATACAGGTGAAATAAAAAAAAAAATAGAATATCATGCAAAATTCCATTTATTTTAGTAATTCAACTTAAAAGGTGAAAGTAATATATTATGTAGACTCATTACATGCAAAGTAAAATATCTGAAGCCTTTTTTTGCCATAATTTTGATGATTATGGCTTACTGCTAATGAAAACTCCAAATCCAAAATCCCAGAAAAAAAGAGCATTACGTGAAATCCATAAAAAATAATTTAAAATACAGAAATGTCAGCCCTCAGAAAAGTCTAATCATGCATATGTACTCAGCACTTGGTTTGAGCCCCTTTTGCATGAATTACTGCTTCAATGCAGCATGGAATGGATGCTATCAGCCTGTGGCACTGCTGAGTTGTTATGGATGACCAGGATGCTTCAATAGCGGACTTCAGCTCTTCTGCATTGTTCAGTCTCCTGTCTCTTATCTCTGTCTTAGCAATGCCCTATAGATTCTCTATGGGTTTCAGGTCAGGCGAGTTTGCTGCATTCCAG
This sequence comes from Neosilurus mollespiculum, assembly GCA_030014195.1. Classification (NCBI taxonomy): domain Eukaryota; kingdom Metazoa; phylum Chordata; class Actinopteri; order Siluriformes; family Plotosidae; genus Neosilurus; species Neosilurus mollespiculum. The sequence continues at coordinate 629 of JAQMYF010020608.1, forward strand.
CACAGTAATCCCACAGTCATTGAACCAGGTTTTGTTACTTTTGGCAGTGTGGGCAGGTGCCAAGTCCTGCTGGAAAATGAAATTAGCATCTCCATAAAGCTTATCTGCAAGAAGTGCTCTAAAATGTCCTGGTAGAAGACTTTGTTGACTCTGGACTTAATAAAGCACCGTGGACCAACATCAGCAGATGACATGGCTCCCCAAATCAACACAGATTGTGTAAACTTCACACTGGACTTCAAGCATCTCCGATTGTGTGCCCCTCAATTTTTCCTCCAGACTCTGGGACTTTGGTTTCCAAATGAGATGCAAAATTTGCTCTCATCAGAAAAGAGGACTGTGGACCACTAAGCAACAGACAAGTCCAGGTAAAACGCTTCTGACATTGCTTGATGTTCAGGAGCAGCTTGACAAGAGAAATACGACATTTGAAGCCAGAATCCGTCTGTGTGTGGTGACCCTTGATGAATTCCAGCCTCAGTCCACTCCTTGTGAAGCTCCCCCACACTTTTGAATGGCCTTTTTCTGACAGGACTCCAGGACTGCAGTCATCCCTGCTGCTTGTGCACTTTTTGCTTCTACGCTTTTCCCTTCCACTTAACTTTCTATTAATGTGCTTTGATACAGCACTTTGAGAACATCCAACTTCTATTGCAATTACCTTTTGAGTCTTTCCCTGTTTGTGGAGGTGTCAATGATGATTTTCTGCACAACTGTCAGGTCAGCAGTCCTCCCCATGATTGTGAATTCTACTGAACCGGGCTGAGAGACCATTTAAAAGCTCAGTATTCCTTTGCAGGTGTTTTGGGTTTATTAGCTGACTAGAGTGTGACTCTTTGAGCCTACAATATTGAACCTTTTCACTATATTGTTGGTCAATTTGGAAAACCCAGTCACCGTTCCTCTCATTCTGCCCTTCCCTCCTCTCCTCCCCAGTCTCTGAATCCAGGAGTGGCTTGGAACGAAAGAACAATCACACAACGGAAATTCAAATGTTCATTTATTACAAGCCATCTGAAATATGCATCGGTGTGAGTCTCTTATAAATCAGGATAGCAAGGAAGCTTTGGGTCAGCCAAAACAGCTCCTCTAACAGACACAGAAAACAATGTATGGTATATGACCTTAAACAGAAAAGGTAAACAAGGGACAGGTGGTCATCTGATACATTGCTAGACTCAGCAGTGGCATGATTATAGACAGAATAACAGCGCCACAGAAGGACTTGTCTATCAACTATGTCAAGAACATCTAGATTAACAGACATGCTGTGTTGCACGTACAGAACAGGATGACAACAAGGACATTCACTCAAGACACAAAACAGCGTTTAATCAATCTAGGTCATAAGACACAAATTCGTCCACTAAATACTCATTACTAATGTCAAGCTAAATAAGTGGTCATATAAACCTGTATTAGTATATTTTTTCCCTTCAAGCCCTCCTTGAATACCCTAAAAACATGGGTATTCACTATTTATTAGCCCAGGGAAAATATTCCGGCGAAGGGCGATGGGGTATCGGTTGGAACCCCTGGAATATGCGGTGTATCATATTAGTGATGCATGCCTTTATACAGGGAAGGCACATACAGATAAGTAAAAATACAACCACAATGGGAATACACATGGACACGTATGGGGTCCATGCTTCAAAAAGAGAACTCCACCATCCTTTGCCAAACCAGAAGTTATCCACCATAGGTGGGGGTTGAGCATGTGCTCTCATGTGCACGAGGATGTCAGAGACATTGTCTAAATTATCTGGGATGTAAAAACAGCATGATTGGCCAAGCATTTTACACCCCCCCCCCCTCCCCCTTTCTTCGCCATCAATATATCTAAAACTAAACGATTTTGCAGAACGGTCCTTCGGAGAATCTTTATTTCATCATTGAAAAGGCCAATGGCTTTCTCTGTATCCTTTGCAAGATTCATAACAGTGTAGGCGTGACCATTGATTTAATTCAGGACAGCTGTGGTGCCCCCTCCCAAAAATAAAGACCAGCCCACAGCCCCAGCAGGTGAAGTCCAAGGGGACGAAAGGGTGTACCCATTGTAATGCAGGGGAACGTTAAATCCCCCGGGCGAACATTTTCTGTGGCCGTAGGCAGTAGTAGTAGAATTACCTGCAAAATAGACAGTGGTCCCCATGGAGAAAAGGGCCGGGTAACAGCATCTGTGCCATTTACCGTACGGGAGATGATAGTAAGCCTCATTCCCACACACCCAGACAAAAGCTCCCCGTCCCTTTAACATGGAAGGACAGAATAAGGTAGAATTCCCTTCCATGGAGCCATTGGTGCAGGAAGAGTCATTAATAAGGAAATACTTATGGTCACAATGGTGATCCCAACATTGGAACCCATAGAGGCATTTGTTTGGCAGATGCACAAAGACATGCTTTCTTGCTTTACGCGAAAAGAGAAGTCAGTTGTGTGAAATTCGGTGGACGCACAGTCTTGGGGGCTTTTCCCCCAAGAAAGAGAGCATACTAGAAGGCACGGTACAGTTTGGGGCGGAAGAAGCGAAGTGAACCGTAATAGCGTGGACATCAAAAATTTGTTCCAACTGCAGACACATTCAACAGGACGTATTAACCTGCAGTTCAGATTTTTGTAGTAATGCCATGGAACAGGTCAAGTTCCCATCACATAGAATTTCAGCCTTGCGAATGCGCAGGACAGAATCAGACACATTAACTGGTAATACGACGCTCAATAGGGAGGTGGTGTCAGGACCTACAATCCCTACTAGGGGTACGAACTTAACAACAGCGTCTACCACCGAAAAATTATTTTGGTGTGAAACAGGTTTGTTTTCTACCTTAATAGTGAAAGGTGGGGAATAGGCACTAATGGTGGTCGTTAAATGATGGCCACACCAATATACCCCAGCATCTTGTTTTGTCGCGTTAAAAATGAGAATTCTATGCTCACCTTGTTTTGGAAAAATACACGTGTTTGTACCCTTTGTAATGTTCCACCTGTTTTGTTCAGTGCCCCATCCCCAAGAGAATGGTACATATACTTTCACATCAGCCCATTTACATGGATCTTTACAAACAAACAGATAAATGTCAGGCAGAGAACAATCAAAATCAAAAACACAACAGGTGAAGGTACAGTTGTCTCCTTCAAAGCAGGTGTGCAGGATGCTGGTGTGAGTGATGCTGAAGGCTTGAGCGGGTAACCCTGCTCCAGGCATCAGGATGCTTAATGGGAGAAAGATGATAGCCATACTGGTCACTGGCTACATTTTACTCCCCCTTTAAAGCCACTGAGAAGATCCTGACGTTCCGTCCCTTGGAGCTTAGATGTGCAAGTACTACAGCAGCGAGGATGACCAAACACCTTGCAGAATAGGGTGATTGCTGGGACCCAAGGTGGAGGTTTATAGGAGCCCCAGGAAGGCTTTCCAATCACACATATAAGGAGTTCCTGTGGAGAGCTCATTAAGTAGGATAGTCACTTAAGTCCTGAAAAACAAGTAAACATAGTAATAGACAAGATATTCAAACATGTGATGAAGATAGGGCGACCTTAGGGTATTTCTTTAGTCTGGTTGCGTGGATCCACTGTGGAAAAAGATCACTTAAGACAGCAGTACGTGGGCTCCCAAGTGGCGCATTGACAAGGTGCGTGACTATCAAAGCTTAGATCGCAAGTTTAAATCCGGATTGATGCCACAGCCATCCGTGACCGGGAGTCGATGGGAGCTAATTGGCGGATCTCTAACAGGAGGGAGGGATGGCATACACTCACTTCCCTGTCACTCACAGCGATCACCAGCCAATCATGGGCATCTGTGAGCTCATTCGTATGAGGGGGCGGATAGCGCTTTCCCTCGGAGTGTGTTAGGCCGCCCCCAAATACGCATGCGCAACAGTTCGAAAAGAGGCATGTGCATGCTTATGGCCCTCTCTGGTCTGTGGTGTTCGTGTGATAGGGAAGGCAAAAGTTGATGGGTGGGAATTGGATATGACTAAGATTAGGGGAGGAAAATGTGGGGGGGGGCAGCAGTGACCGCGACTATCTCTGCTGGACCCTCATATTTGCAATCACCCAATTTCCTGGGCTTTAAGGATTTTACCAGGACAATGTCACCCACTTGGAAGGAGTGTGTGTGGTTTTTTGAGATGGCTGGAGCCACCTTGGTCATGCGTTCATAGCTTTTTCAACAAAGTATCAATTAGGGCAGCAGAGTACTCAGCGATATGCACGTCTAGGTCTGGGGTGCCAACTGCAGGTTTTTCCTTCCTCCAGGGGACTGGGAATGGTCGCCCAAAAACTATGTGGTGAGAGGTGGACGTCTTTTCTAGATGTCATTTTAAGTTCAACTAGAACAGCAGGCAAGAGATCAACACAGTTCTTACTCTTTGTTGTTTGCATGGCCTTTGTCGATTTTTCTTTCAAAGTTCTGTTCGTCCTCTCCACAATTCCAGAGGATTGTGGATGGTAAGGAATGTGAAAATGCCAGTTCAACGATAGGTACTTACTCAATTCTTGTGTCACCTTTGAGGTGAATGGGGTACCTTTGTCTGAGTCAATGGCATGCGGTATGCGGGACCTAGGATTAATTTTCTTAGCGAGTACTTGGGTGACAACTTTGGCGTTTTCCCTACTACATGGGAAGGCCCCCACCCACCGAGAGAATTTGTCTACCAGCACCAAAAGATATTTAAAGGTGCCACATGTGGGCATATGTATGAAATCAACCTGCCATTCCAGGAATGGGGCAGTTGGTATTGGAAGACTTTCATGTTTCGCTGTAGCTTTTGTGACATTGTTTTGAGCGTATATTAGATATCTAGACAGTAGCAAGTTTACTCCTGCCACAAATTAGCAATACAAAAAAGTTTTGACATATCTTCCAAGACCCCCCTTCATGCGTGGTGTGTCACGCCGTGAAACTCGCGCACGAGGAACGGCAGACAATGTGATGGGAGACAGAGGCGCTGATTATTATCATACCACAAACCATCAGGACCTACCATAGACGAGAGATACTGCCAGTACACAGTGTCAGGAGCTGTGGCGGACCCTTGAATGGAATGCAGGTCAAGATCCATATAGGAAACATCAGATGGCAAAGGCTGGCCCTGCCAAGGGAAGAAAATTTGAAGCTGTGCCGCATGTTTCGCCACGCGATCAGCCAGGGAGTTACCCTTAACCTCTGGGGAGTCCCCGATGAGTGCGCCTTAGTCTTAATGATCGCAAGCGTACGGGGAAGATGACCAATGAGGTCCTGAACTAATGATGAGTGAGAGATAGGCTTACCCTCGGCAGAGCAGAAACCCCTAGACTGCCAAATACGCCTGAAATCGTGAGCAACACCAAAGGCATAGCGTGAATCAGTGAAATTGAAACATTCTTTTCCTTTGATAAAACACAAGCCTGTGTGAGTGCAAATAGTTCAGCAGCCTGGGCTGAAGAGAAAGGCAGGGCGAGAGATTCAACAACAGTGTCCGGAAGCCCACACACAGAGTACCCACTAAGGAAAGTGCCATCACAGGGCTAAGAACTGTACACGAACAGAACATCTGAGAAATAGCAGAATGCAAACGTTTGTCATAAAATGAACAGTCAGGAATCCACTATACAGTAGTTAATAAGTCCCAGGAAAGCCAGCAGAGCGTGCTTAGTTGCAGTATGCTTGGGTTCCAGAATGACCTTTATCCTGTCTTGGGAGAGTCGCTTACTGAAGAGTAAGAGAGCTGAGAGCTTGGACTTGGAGACTTTAAAGCCCTTTTCACACAGGTGTGTAAGAACGTCCAAGGTAGCCGTTTTGCAATGCACTTTGGATGCAGCGGAGACTAAGATGTCGTCCGCGTAACTGAGGACCCCAGAATCACCAGGGAGGGTTAGATCACTAAGTGCATCCCTTACTACTGCCACATCAGGCACAACAGGTGCCACAGGTATCACAATGTCATTAATCTTACGTAAATCTTGGGTGAACCTCCAGGTTCCGTTAGGCTTGGGAACTGGATTCACAGGCGTGTTGTAGGAACTTACACACGGTTTTACAACCCCCTGCTGCAGTAGGGAGGTGAGAATACCATCAATACCATTGGATTTCTCTTCGGACAACGGGTACTGTTTTACAAACACAGGATGAGAATGTTTCAGTTTGGCTGAGTATGGAGCACACTGAACAAGTCCTACCTCATCCTTATGGGACGCCCACAATGGTTAGTCATCCCACACCTCACATGGCCAGTTGGCCTGGTCGTAGGCAAAGTGTCCCCAAACCGAGTCAGGTCTCCCTAGTGTAACATTAGCGAGACATATGATGTTATGATGCATATGATGTTAACAAAATGTTAACATCAGAATTTGCCAAATGAAAAAAAGGAACATCGTCAGGCATTGAGACTGTCAATTTGGAACCAGCAAACGTAAGAGACAGATGGAGATGACTCATAAGGTCTCTTCCTAGCAAGTTAAAGGGACACTCAGCCAAGTACACAAATTCGTGATGGAAAAATATTTTGGGGTCAATTGGACATGTAATAAGCAATTTGGGAGTATAAAAGGATTTAACAGGCACCCCTTCTATTCCCACAAAGCAAATGTATCGTTGAGACACCGGTCCTTCAGAAGACTGCCCCAAAGTGGACATAGTAGCCCCAGTATCCATTAAAAAAGGATAAACACAACTATCAACACCTAATTATATAAAGGGAAGGTCCATAACCTGCAGTGACTCAAATGTGCAGTGCAACATAGCAGGGTTAAGGCTCTGCAGGCACCCCTATGCGTTAAGGCTGTCTGCCTGAAGATGGATAAAAGGGTTTGGGTCGTGGTTATTGGGAACATTAGTATAGGGACTTTTCTGATGAGTGGTCGACGTCACCCTTCCATCTCGAGAATCAGCCATTTTATTTCTACAGTTTCTTTCCCAATTACCTTCTTTACCACAGTAGTAACACTCCGGGGAAACGGGGTCCACCATTACTCCATTCCCTCCCATTATTTCTGTTGGTCACGGGAAGCAGCCATGTCTGGAGTCAGACACACAAGCAACTTGCTTACAATCCAAAATTCCATCACCTTCTATTGTCCTTACACGCTCACCTAAAGTCTTAACTGTCATGTTACTTCTATCAGAGAGTTGATATTTCAAAATCTTTTGGACCTCCAGGCGACAGTTATTCATAAAAGTAGTAGTGAAGAGGGGATTCTGCCTCTAAAACCATACCTAATAGCAGGGTCCAGGTTTCTTTGAAGCAAGTATAAAATTTGGAAATGCTCTCACCCTTCTCCTGCTTGCAGTTAGTAACTTGTGAAAGATCTCTATTAGACTGCTGTCTCCCTAAAAAGATAACGAGTAAGCTGGTCTTTTAGTTCATTCAGTGCTCTTTCAGTGTCTTGCCTGAAAAAGGTATATTCACATTTCTTTTTAGTCCCTCCATTCCCTGGCACCTCCTCTGTTTTAGTAGTAACAGTTCACTTGTCATTATCAGGGTGCAGGCAAGGAACCATTTCTATAATGTGCTGTTCATTATAACTGTCACCCAATAGAGCATGTAAAATGAATCTGTAATCTACCCCAACTAGTTGGCAATGTCTAGATGTTTTAATCAGCATTTCAACAAAATCTAAAGGATTTGTTGGTGAAGGAAGCATTTTAATAATATCTTTCAGAGCACTCACTGAGGGCGGCTGGACTTTGGGCCCCCTGGGCCTCATTGACCCCATCACCGTTCCTCTCGTTCCGCCCTTCCCTCCTCTTCTCCCTAGTCTCTGGATCCAGGAGCAGCTTGGAACGAAAGAACAGTCACACGACGGAAATGCAAATGTTTGTTTATTACAAGCCATCTGAAATATGCATGGGTGTGAGTTTCTTAATAATCAGGATAGCGAGGAAGCCTTGGAACAGCTCCTCTAACAGACACAGAAAACAATTCCATATATGGTATATGACCTTAAACAAAAAAGGTAAACAAGGGACAGGTGGTCTTCTGAAACATTGCTAGACTCAGCAGTGGCATGATTATAGACAGAATAACAGAATAACAGCGCCACACAAGGACTTGTCTATCAACTATGTCAAGAACATCACGATTAACAGACATGCTGTGTTGCATGTACAGAACAGGATGACAACAAAGACATTCACTCAAGACACAAAAACAGCGTTTAATCAATTTAGGTCATAAGACACAAATTCGTCCACTAAATACTCATTACTAATGTCAAACTAAATAAGTGGTCTTATAAACCCATATTAGTATATTTTTCCCTTCATATATTATCTGAGATTTTGGATTTGGGGTTTTCATAAGCTGTAATCAAAATTATAACAAATAAAGGTCAAAATATTTTACTTTACATATAATTAGTCTAACTCTTTAAGTTGAATAACTGAAATAAATAAACATTTTCACGATATTAAACATTTTTTGTGTTTCACCAGTATATAGTTTTGTGTATATACTTCAGTTGTATTTTGGGCACTTTTTATAATTTCTGCCAAACAGAGAGCTGCTAAATTGATTTTCCTTGTTCCTTCAACAGTTGACATTAAATATATCTCGCTTGAGATAGTGAGTTTGGTTAGCAAGTACTGAAATTCAGTGATCATTTTAATTCTGTCTGTTTCTGTCCTGTTTTGTTGCTATCCTTCAGAAATTGTTAAAAATCTTAAATAGAATGCTTTGTGCACAATGGCTAACTGATATTTAGTTTATCATATTAAAATATTAAAGAATATAATGTGGTAATTCACATTATATAATGCATGAACAGAGTAGTCACTTTATTGTGTTTTTCCAACCAAAAAATATGCGTTCAGCAATGTTAATACAGAGTGTGTACTTCAACATGCAATCTGCTGGTAACACCTAAGAAGAAAAAGGCCAAAGTAGACTTTGTTAGAAGCCTGCCCAATTCTGGTACATGATTCTTTGACGACAGATGAACTTGTACCAGAGTAATTGGAAAAGAAGAGTAGGAAGGGCTTGTGGTCCAAATCACAACAATCAAATGGTGTTTATTGAGTAGAAGCTATGGACGTGGTGTCCTTGGGGATCAGACTTCAGTTGTTTATTGTCTGATTTCCTTTGAGCTTCTAAATGTTTTTTTTTTTTTTTGGGGGGGGGGGGGCAAAAATTGCTTTCTTTCCCAAATTTTAGTTTTTGCTGAATTCTTCAATTAAAGCTGAATTGCTTTTGCTAAACTGCTTCATTTCAAGTCCATTGTGGTGGTGTATAGTGACAAAATAATAAAAATTTATGGACATGATTGTGAATCTTATTCACTGCTTCAACCCCAACAAACACAGCTATTACTGTGTATTGACACACAGCTGTGTATTGACATACAACAGTGGCTGACATTTTACCAATTTTTTTCTTTTTTACATATGTCTCCATGTGACTAGTCTCCTCAGTCCGCATATGTAGTGTTTGACTTGTTTCTTGCTGTGTTTGAGGGTTCTGGAATGTACCCTGTCTACCCTTTTACTCAGATTTAAATTTATCTTACATAGGCAAAAATCAAAAGGATGGAAGGTATGAACAACAGGAAGATCAGCCAGCAGAAACTAAAAGCTAAGGTAAGGGAAAACAGAACACAGTAAATGTTTCATGTTAAAAATTCCATAATATTGTTTACATTTGATGCATATTTAAAGGCAAAATTCCACTTTTATGATTATATAATAGACATTAATGTTAGTTAGTTGCATAACTGCATAATTTAAGTCCAAGTGGTACTTAAGTCGCCTCACGTAGAGACTTGAGACTTCACCTTGAGACCTGAGATTTGCGACCTTTGAACATTTATTTATTTTATTTTTTTGTAAAGTTTGGCATGTTGGCCATCATTTTCTGTCTCCCTCCCTCTCGTTTCACAAGTGCTTAGGTGATGACATATCCTGCACTGCCATCACACCTAAACACAATGCTGCTGTTCTATTTGTTATTACATTTAGATATTAAGATTTTACATTTGAAAAAAAAAAATTACATTATTTTTTATTAAAAAAAATAAAATAAAAACTCACCAAATGCAGCGACACAGGATTGACCACATCCAACTTTATCAGGCACCTGAAAACACACCCGTCTAGGTCAGGAAGAATAGGAAATGAGTAAACTTTCCACCTCATTTTAAACAGGTGTATAAATACAGTTTTAGCCCACTCAGGTTTACCACTTTATACTCCTAATTTTGCTTCAAACAAAGAGGGTTTTTATATTGAAATGAAACAGACTGTTTAGGTATACCATATGCCAAAAAATAAAATTACATTTAAATGACAAATACCCATGCTAGTGCTGGATTACTGATCCGTAGGTTGGGTGTTCAAACCCCACTATCACCGGGTTGTCACTGCTGCCCCCTAGTGCAGCTAACTGGGTTATCAAAGGCCTGCCATGTCTCTAAATGTCTGCGGTGTGAGTCATGTAAAAGAACCATTGCTGACTTTTGAAATAATTAGGCTGCATTGCGGTCAGTGTGTTTCTGCCCTGCGATGGCCTGGTGAACTGTCCAGGGTGTACTCTGCCCTCACCCAGAGTCAGCTGAGATGGGTGCCAGCCTCCCCATGACCCTAATTAGGATTAAGCAGTTCAGGTAATGAATGAATGAATTAATACCCATGCTATATGCTTATAGATAATGGGGAAATAATGCCATAATGCCACAATGCACTTTTAATTTCATAGATATATTTATCCAGCCTTCAAAACAGCCCAACTGGTGTAATAGAAATTATTGAACATTTATTTCAGCTGTAAGAGACTTGACTTTGACTTGTGAGCATCACTGCTGCATGCGCGTGCGCGCGCACACTCACACACACACACACACACACACACACACACACACACACACACACACACACAAAGATACTGATCCCAGCTTTCTGTTTAATTGCCAGCTCCTATATTTGTTAACACACACAGCCAACACATGAGTAAGGCATCATCATCATCGTCGTCGTCATCTTCTGCCTGGTCCTGGTTTGGTTTGCAGGACAGCAGCCTAAGCAATGAGGTCCAAACGTCTCTCTTCCCAGCTACTTTCTCCAGCTCTTCCGGGTGACAGTAAGGCTTTCCCAAACTAGCCGAGAGACATAGTCCCTCCAGCATGTTCTGTGTCGACCTCGGGGTCTCTTTCTGGTTGGACATGCCCAAAACACCACACCAGAGAGGCCTTCAGGAGGCATTCTACCCAGATGCTTGAGCCACCTCAACTGGCTCACCATATCCCTGCGGGACAGCCCTGCCAGCCTGTGAAGGAAAGCTCATTCCAACCGCTTGTAGCCATGATCTTGCTCAAAGCTCATGACCATAGATGAGGGTAGGAACAAAAATTGATTGGAAAATTGAGATCTTTGCCTTTCAGTTCAGCTCTCTCCACTATGACAGACACGATTCGCTTCACAAAAGAGGCTGCACCGACCCGCCTGTCGATCTCCCATTCCATTCTTCCCTTTCTTGTTGAACCCTGAGATACTTGAACTCCTCCACTTGGGGCAGGACCGGAGAACCGGAGGGTGCATTCCTCCCTTTTCAGGCTGTGAACTATGGCCTTTGACTTGGAGGTGCTGATTCTCATCCTGGCCACTTGATGAAGCCAAAAGAATGTCATCTACCCTCCCATGGACACACACCTGTGGAGGGGCTATAGGGGTTGGGTGTAATGTGAGCTGGGTGGTAGTCGAAGGCTACTGTCAGACCGACCCTCATCTACTGACTCTGGCTCTTCAGACATGGAATGTCACCTCTCTGGCGGGGAAGGAGCCTGAGCTGGTGCATGAGGTTGAGAGATATTGACTGGATATACTGTAGTTGGGCTCGCCTTGACTCATAGCTTGGCCTCTACAACCTGGACACTCGGGTGAAGAGAGGAGCTAAGCTGTCATCTGATCACCACCTGGTGGACACTATGTCCTCTGGGCCATGTTTCGTGCCTCCATTATTGAGGCGGCAGCCAATAGCTGGGGCCAGAAGGTCATCGGTGCCTGTCGTGGAGGCAACCCCTGAACCTGTTGGTGGACACCTGCATTGAGTGGGACAATCAAGCTGAAGAAGGAGGCCTATCGGGTCTTTTTGACCTGTGGGACCCCTGAAGCAGTGGACTGGTACCAGCAGGCCACACTTGCTGTAGCCCGGACTGTCGCTGATGCAAAATCTCGGGTATCGGAGGAGTTCGGTGAGAGTCTGGAAAGCGGATATTGATTAGCCTCGAAAAGCCATCTGATTCTGGACCTCCATCCAACGTGAATAAGGCCAATTAGGAAATACATGTGCATTCATTTATTACCTGCAAGCATTGTCTGACACACAGAGGACATTTGAAACAATGCGAACTTGTAATTGAGAACTTGTCCAAAAAATTTGGTAGAAACCTATAATAACAGCCATAGAGTACCAGGAACTGCCTCACCACATTTTTGGTCTTTGGCCTCAGGCAGGCCACAATCACCGCCATCATATCAATTTGGGAACACACTACTGACACAAATGGAAGCTCAGATACCTTGCCCTTACCTGCCAGATTGCAATTTTTGCCCTGAGCCCTGTGCATCTCCTTGTTCTCGGCACAGATTTTTGAGCCTGTAAATGTACCTGCTTAATCATTACTATGGGTCATTCCATGCCAAATTCCCTAGCTTTCAGAAAACTTCCCAGGTAACCATCTCAGAATTCAATGAAACTTTAACCAGACATAGAAAACAATTTTTCAACAAGAACACATGCAAAATTCCAAGGTCCTAATTCAATCACAATACATGTTCATTTAAAGATCGCAGATGTATATAGTCTCTGTCATAATATGTCATTATATTAATTATTTAGTGGGGATATAAATGCATAATTTGAAATGATAAATATAAGTAATTTAAGTATATGTACTTTTTGGAACTTTTGGGTACTTTTAAGGTTTTGGGAACCTCTAGATGAATAGACATGGAATGACCCCTGTAGATTACAATATTATTAAAGTAGGCTGTGGTGTACACACTTTGTGGGTGTAACGAATTGGTGTAAACAGACTGTAATAGACTTTTTTTTCTCGCAATATAGCAGTAAAAGGAATCTACCAAGGTCCCTTTGTTGAATCTACTGTAGAATAAAATACCCAGGCAATCGAGCAGTTCATAAATGTGAGGCATAGGATATGCATTAAGTTTAAACACACTTTTTTACTTTTCTGTAGTTCACACAGAACCAGTAAGACTTGGATACTAAGACCATGGGGCTGCTTCAATCACTGTGTGAGTCCAGTTCATCCTAACCCAAGTCTGTATGGGGGGCTGTGTATAGAGAAATTTCACTATGGTGTTCTGTGATTAGACCTACTCTGTAGAGGTGAGAGGAGGAAACGTAAGTGCAAAAGTAAAAATGGTGGCAGACCTGACGAAGTGGATCCCAGAGATCTGGAGAAATGTGTACTTTATATTAAAAGAGTGGTTGCTCAGTGGTTAAGGCTCCTGGTTGCTGTTCAAAAGGTCGTGCTTCAGTCCGCACTACCACTACTCTGCCACTATTGTGCCCATGAGCATGGCCTTTTACCCTCAACTGCTCAGTTGCATTAATGATATATAATTGTCAGTCATTCTGGATAATGGTAAAGGTAAATTTTGAAATTTAAATATTGTCCTGAGTTGTATGTATCTAGGTATACATTAAAATTCAACTGTGAGGTATTGTTAGCTGTTAATCACCCATTCATAAGTTTGTGAAAGGCTATAAGCTGTATCACAGAAGATGAGCTGCTGAGCCTTGGGATGCAGCTTCCCTGGAGACTTATTTTGAAGCCGCGCCAGAAGGAACAAAGTGGTGTGCAAAGAACTAGATGTGAGGAAAAAGAGCTGGTGTCTGTCTGAGGCTAATGGCCAACCCAAACTGGCCATCTTTCCATTTATTCCATTCATTGTCCATTCTTTGGATAATAAGTTGGATTACTTGAAGCTGCAGTTACACACACAGTAAAAGACAGTTGTTTTTATATTTACTGAAACTAGGCTGCATAGTAATTTAGCTGGATGGCTTCATATTGTTCCTTGCTGACAGGAATACTGCAAGACTTCAGCCAGTAGGCTGTGTTATGCATATCAGCAATATGTGGTGCCCAAATAAGTAACATCATAATGTTTAGAACTGGAGAATTTGAGTGTGAAATGTCATCCAATTTATTAGGCCAGGTAATATTCTGCTTCTCTCATGGTTGTTGTGTATATCCCTCTTAGTGCCAGTTCCAGTTACAAGGAGGCTATGTGGCAGCACTATAATGCTATTAGTGAGCTTTACACTGCACACCCTGACAGTTTTATTGCAATTGCTGGTACTTTAAAGTGCTTAGGACACGATTTATACAAGTAGGCAGAAATACATTTTTAATAACATCCACACCTCAAATACACCCGTTTGTGTTGTTATTTTTATCTCAGCAGTGTACATTTCACAAATTTATATTTACCGCATTAATTTTGACTGGTAGGGCTCTAAATGTCGAGAAGGCCAGAAGTGACGTATACGGAAGAACGGACGAACGCACGCTTTGTTTACACTTGGGATGAGTGTGATATTTCCCCACGAACTGTTACTGATTAATCTGTTGTTTGGATTTGTATTAAAAGTTTTCCAACATGCTGACTCAATGTGTAGCTGGATTTTGTTCTAATACACACAAAGATAACGTTAGCTTCTTTATATTCCCCAAAAAGCCTGATTTACACAGGTAATGGTGTTTACAAGTCATACGAACCCGTGAGAATTGGCAGCCAAGTGCCACTTCCGAGCTGTGCAGTAGACATTTTGTTGAATCTTGTTTAGACAAACAGCCAGATATTCAACAGTCCTTGGGTTTTGCTGTTC
>JAQMYF010020894.1:0-15445 GCA_030014195.1 Neosilurus mollespiculum
AATATCTATTTTGCCTAAATCCACTCTGATATTCAGCCATTAAACCCTTTTCTTTAACATAGTGTGTTAATCATTCATTAACTATCCTTTCCATTATCTTACCTATGTGTGATGTTAGTGCTATTGGTCTGTAATTTCGAGGATTACTAGCATCCTTCCCAGGTTTTTTATAGGGACAATAACTGCATCTTTTCATGCCATAATGAATGGGACACAGTATTTGTCTCTTATATTGTCTTTTTTCTGTATGATTCCCCTATACTCCCTTAATGTTTCTATTCTGCTTCTTTTCTCCCCTGCAGATAAATTCAAAGAACTATGTATATCACTAAAAGTATTCACTATTATTTTTTTTCCAAATATGTAACCACACATTTTGCCTCATCTTTTAGAATTTGATAGCTCCACTCCTTCCATTTTTTAAATAATTTTCCAGACATTAATAGTAGTCAAATTACCTACACATTCACAATAATTTCTCCAGTAATTTCTTTTGCTTGTCTAATTATCCTTTGCACGACTGCTTGTAGCTGTTTATATACTGTCATATGTTGATAATTTGAGTTCTTTTTAAAATTCTAAAGGCTCGATTTCTGTTTTAGCTGCCTTACACTCTTCAGTCCACCAAAGAACTTCATGTATTACTAGCTTACCTTTACTTTTAGGGATTGCCATTCTTGCTGCTGTATTGATACTCTCTACATCCATATTACTATATGATTCAATGCCTATATTTCCAATTAATAAAATAATAACATTTATCACTTTCATCCAGAAACATTCTCCAATCTGCTTTTCTATAAATCCATCTTCCAGGCTTATTATCTACATTCAGAGGCAAGATTATATTTATTGTGCATATCACTGGAAAATTATCACTACCAACTGTTCCTTTTCCATTACACCTTCCATTCACACTGTGGAGCTAATCTACTGGACACCAGTGTAAGAACTATAGCAGATTCCTTACCATTTCTAATGTCTATTCTTGTCTTTGTACCATCATTTAAACATACTAAATGTCTCCCATTTAACATATCCTCTATAACTTCACCATTTTTGTGTGTTCTTTCCCATCCCCATAAAGTATTATGCGCGTTGAAGTCCCCACACCAAACTGCATTGTTCCTATCCTGACCTTCTATTTTTCCTAATGTGTTTAATTCTAATGGTTTACATGGATTATAATCATTTATTACTACAAGTTTCCTATTCTTGTTCTTTTTCAACACCCAGGAATCTATAAGGTATACCCTTCTTTATGAATGTAGCACATATCCCTCCATAACCTTGTTCTCTATGACATCTTATTATAACATAATCATATAAACCAAAATCCAATCTAGGCTTTAACCATGTTTCCTGGATGCATATTACATCACGCTTCTCTTCTTTATCAACTATACATTTCTTAAAATCTTGTCCATTTGCAAGCAAACTTCTTGCATTCCACTGAATGATACTCATACCAGACTTAACCATTATTTATTAGTTCCTCACTTGATTGAGTCAGACCATCTCTCACTTCTTCCCATTTCAAACCTTTTATATCTAAATGATGAGTAGCTGCTTTTGTAATTATTTGTACTCTTTAAGTCTTTGATTTAATTTCAGCACTAGCATTTATTACTACAGCAATAAAAGTGATTATTTTGATATTTTCTTTCCACAGACTGTGTTCAATTTGTTTATTTAAGCTCATACCTTAATGCCTCCACTGAGTTTCTTTTGTAACTGTTGGGTTCCTAGAATTGTCTTCACTTACCTCTTTACCCATCTGTTTGATTGCTTCTGCATATGAGGTTTTTCCTTTTATTCTCATATTATGAATTTCAGCTTCCCGTTTCATAACCTCACATTTCCAATATGCAGCATTGTGATCTCCACCACAGTTACAGCATTTTGGGGCTGTACTCTGATCACATTCTCCATAGTCATGTTCACCACCACACTTAGCCCATCTTTTCTGACCTGTTCAAACTGCAATATGGCTGAAGTTTTGACACTTGAAGCATCTAATTGGTTTCTCCATAAACCCTCTAACATTGTACCTTATAAATCCAAAGAACACTTGTTTGGGTAGGTCTTTTTTTTCAAACTCAATTAATATTGATTTTGTGTCCTTTTTGTCTGGGCCCTTAGTCAGTCTTTTTACATTAATGACTGTTTCACATTTAATTTTTAAATTTCCCAAAAGTTCTCTCATGCTAACAGATATGGGGATCCCACAGATAACTCCTTTACTCCTCTGATGCCCATCACCAACTCTAACCACTTTACACTCAAATAAATAATTTGTTGAATGAACTTAAAAAAATCATGGAAATCATTTCCACACAATTAAATTACTCTTTTTCAACATAAAACAATTTGTTGTTTTAATCCAATATACTTTATTTGGGTCAACCTAATTTATTTAAGTTTGTTCAACTTAGTTTTCTCTTTTTAGTGTGAGTCAGTTGAATTGTGTCTGTTTATCTAATTTTAAATCTGCTTGATTTAAACTAATACTTTAGGTTAATTCAACTTAATTTACATGGGTTGAATTAACTCAATTGGATTGTACAATCTAAACTGATAAAAAAGTTTAAAAGACGTATCTAAATAGGATCAGACAAAATCATAAAGAATAAGTTTGTTTTACCCAGATATATTTGGCTGATCCAAACAAGGATATTTGGTTTAAAGAACTAAAATGCTTAAGGTTGAAAATAAATAAATTAATTAGGTGGAAATGATTTCCATGATTTCTTCAAGTTCATTCAACAAAATAAAATCGACACTTTGGTGCCAAAGGTAGGAATAAAAACACAGTTGTTACATGTTTGAACCAAACTCTATTTGAGCAAAAAAAAAAAAAACAAGAACAGTCTGACAAAATGTTGACTATGGCTTACAAAAGCTGTATAATGACCTTATAAAAACATTGAACAGAAAACAGACATATTACATATGACATATTACAAAACTAATAAAGTTCAAAAATGTATTATGAAATAATCTTTAAAACTCTTGAAAAGGTTTTACTTCTCCCAAAACCAGCCTTGGTTACCACTTTAAAGTACAACATGTAAACCTTTAACAGCAATTATAAATACAGAACAGTATGTCGGGCAGTCTGTGAAATGTGCTTTCTCATTTTAGCAATTTTCATGCCAGCAGTGTTTTGAGAGTTTGCACTTTGGCTGACAACCTGTTTCTTTCTGTCTCCATAATTATTTCCTGCACAACCTCAAATGTACATTTTAACTCAGAAAAATCAGGAAAAAAATCAAGTAAATAAAGTGTTTTTGGAACTTTATTCCATCTTTAGCATTTCACATTGCTGTTAACATATTTCTCTTGAATGTACTTATCACACTAAAAGCTAAATTGTCATAGTCTTTTGTTACAAAACTGTAAGGTATTATGAAAGAATCATTAATAAACTGTTAAGACTATTTTAATTCCCCCAGCCAGACTTTACCACTTTGAAGTGCAAAATGAATCCTTTAATATAACTATACACAATGAACAGTAGGTTGGGCAGCCGCTAAAATGCTCATTCTTTTGTAGTGATTAACGTGCCAGCAGTGTTTTGAGAGTTTGTACTTTGGCTGACAACCTGTTTCCTTCCATCTCCATTATAATTTTCTGTACAGCTTCAAATGTGTATTTTAAATCAGGAGGGTAACTAATGTTCAGAGTATACACAATCCATGAAACATTGCCATTGCAAATGGGACATTTCTCAAACCAGTCAGTACCTCTACCCCATCCAAAATGATTCCGATATCCTCAGGGTTGTCCTCAGGGTCTGCACCCTACTGTCGAATCACATAGATTCCATAGATTGTTTCTGCCATGTCTCTTTCGATGCCCTGATCATCGCTCTGTAAAATAACAATTAGAAAGGTAAACATATTACGCATTTTCTTTGTAGGTTTTCTTTATACATTACTCCTGCACTGACTTCATCATTGATCCTACACTAAAACTTAAATTAAGAAAATGTGACTCGAAGATTACAAAATCAGTTACTACAGCCCTTTGCAAAAATTGTGGAATCACCCGTTTTGGAGTAAGTTCATTCTATTTAACTTTGTAGAAAACAAGCAAATCAGACATGCCACAAAACTAAAGCAACTTAAAATGGCAACTTTCTGGCTTTAACAAACACTAAAAGAGAAAGCAAGAAAAAAAATGTGTTAGTCAATAACAATTTTTTTAGATCAAGCAGAGGGAAAAAAATATGAAATCACTCAATTCTGAGTTTTGTAGCATGTTTGATTTGTTTTTGTTTTGGCTTTTTTCCCTACAAAATAAAATAAAAACTGAATAAACTTTCTCCAAGACTGGTGATTCTATAATTTTTGCCAGGGGTTGTAATTTCATACAGTAATCTTTTGACAAACTGTAATATCAAAACAATATCAACGGTGGAACCATCTCTTTGCCCATTTCATTTAATGTACCTCACCTGCAAGACAGTGGAGCAGAATAGTTTATTTTGTAAAATATCTTGTGCTCTCATGTTCATAATCTTCATACCAGGGTGCTAATTTTTTCTCTCTTATTGGTTTTCTTTTCAGAGGAGCTACATAATATAGCGTATAGTGTAAATTTGACTCAATGCACTTGGTAGCTTGATTGAGCTCTGTGGGGTCTGATGGTGATCCAATCAGTTGATAATTAAACACCTGTAAATTAGAACAAAAATGGCATCAAACTAAATTAATGGTATTTCAACTAGCATGGAAAGAGAGTCTTCTTAACTACAAAAAAGCTCTTGGTGGTTTGAGAGCAACATATTTCTCAAATCTAATAGAAGATAACAAAAATAATCCAAAATACTTATTTAATATTGTTGCAAAATTATATAGGAATAAACTAGCAGTTGTCAAACCTCTGATTAAAAAGCCTGATTTCGTGCAATAACAGATGTCCAACTATAGACCAATATCAAACCTCCCTTTTATCTCCAAGAGCTTAGAAAAAGCTGTAGCGCAGCAGTTATGTTCATATCTTTGTAGGAACAACATTCATGAAATGTATCAGTCAGGATTTAGACCTCATCATATTACAGAGACAGCACTCGTTAAGGTGGTAAATGATTTACTGGTGGCCTCTGACCATGGCTGTGTCTCCTTCCTTATGTTACTTGACTTTAGTGCAGCCTCTGACACTACTGATCCTTGACAGATTAGAAAATGTTGGAGTTCAGGGAACTTGTTTAACTGACCGTTATCAGTATGTAGATGTAAATTGTGATTTCTCTATACATTCTAATGTTAAGCTTGGTGTTCCACAAGGTTTTGTCTTAGGCCCACTGCTTTTTTCTCTATACATGCTCCCTTTGGGTAATATTATTCCTGAACATGGTATTAGCTTTCATTGTTACGCTGATGAGATACAGTTATATATTTTAGCAAAGCCAGATGAGAGACATCACCTTATTAAAGTTGAGAATTGTGTAAAGGACATTAGACACTGAATGCTTAGTAACTTCCTCTTATTGAACTCTGATAAGACAGAAGTACTTGTACTCGGATCACAGGCAGCTAGAAATAAGGTTTCTGATTATGTAATAAGTTTGGATGGTGTTTCAGTTTCGTCTCGTGTAGCAGTGAAGGACCTTGGAGTGTTTATTGACCCTGGTCTTTCATTTGAAGCTCATGTAGATAGTATTACTCAGATAGCATTGTTTCATCTCAGAAATATTTCTAAAATAAGAACTTGTTCATGATTTTATTACCTCAAGATTAGATTATTGTATTGCGTTCCTCTCTGGATGTTCTAATATGTGCATAAACAAGCTCCAGAATGCAGCAGCGAGAGTTCTTACTAGAACCAGAAGACTTATCTACACTGCACTGGCTCCCAATTAAATTTTGAATTGAATATAAATTGCTACTTTTCACCTATAAAGCACTTAATGGTCTTGCACCACATTATCTAAGTGAATTTCTTGTTGTTTATGATCCAGCTCGCCCACTTAGATCAAAAGGTGCATGCTGCTTAGTGATACCTCGAATACAGAGGACTACTGCAGGGGGCAGAGCTTTCTCTTACAAAGCCTCACAATTATGGAATAAACTTCCAGTTAATGTTCGAGACTTAGACACAGTCTCTGTTTTTAAGACTAGGCTGAAAACCTACTTGTTTAGTCAAGCATTTTGTTAATAGGCTTTTATTAGGTAAAGGAGCAGATCTGGGAGTTCTCAGGCATAGAGAGTTCTGGTAAACTGTAGCGTTGGGATGCTGTCGCTCCCTCACTGTACATGCTCACCCAGGTCCGTTGACAGTGGAATGGCTGATTGCCCATGTTACAGGGTGCCCTCATGTCTGCCTTCCTTCTTGTTTCTCTCTTTTTAGTTATGCTGCCATAGTTAGTCATTCCGGAATCCCTGCTTGCACCAAGCACTAATAAAATTTTCTTTCACTTTTGCACCGTTATGAGCATACCTAACAATCTCTCTCTCTCTCTGTCTCTCTCTCTCTCTCTCTCTTTGTGTTTTTGCTTCTGCTTTCTGAGTCATGTGGTCTGTCCCCGTGTGTTGATGCTGGTTGGAGTTCTCATCATGGAAGCCCCTCGCTCTTGCTGATGAAGATCCATATGGGCTTAGATCTGCACTCAGAGACTGTGAAGATGACTTTTCACTGCTGGTGATATAAACACTTTTGCTACAATTATTTAGGATTTACAGTTGTGGTATAACCAACTGGACTACATGTTGGACTGTAATGAAGTTTCTCTTTTTTGTTTTTTATGGTTTCACCCAAATGAGGATGGGTTTCTCTTTTGAGCCTGGTTCCTCTCAAGGTTCCTTCCTCATGTCAACTGAGGAAGTTTTTCCTTGCTCAATGGATATGTAGAGGGTTGCAGAAAAATGTTTAAATTCCTTCTTAAATTACTTTTACATAGTAAAAGTTTTGCGACAATGTCGCAACAATGTGACATGCTTTGTGACAATGTCAATTGTAAAAAGTGCTATACAAATAAAACTGAATTGAATTGAATATTTCCGATTACCCACTCTGCCGTCCTCACCACCTGCTGCAGGACCTTCCTGTCCTCTGCGGTACATCAGCTCTACCACACTGTACAGCAGTAGGTCAGGAGGCTCTCAATAGCGGTGCAGTAGACATTTGTCAGTAGGGGTTGGGGTAGCGGGCCTCCTTCTTATAGGCTGACTCATCATTATCTTTTATCAGACCTAGGATGGTTGTGTCATAGGCGAATTTGACAGTGGTATTTCTGGTGTGAATAGGGGAACAGTCGTGTGTGAAGAGGGAGAAGAGTAGGGGGCTGAGAACGCACCTCTGTGGTGTTACGGTGTGGATGAGAGTGGAGGAGATGTGGCTTCCTTTTCTGACGTTCTGAGGTCTGTTACTGAGAAAGTCCAGTATCAAGGTGCACAGTGAGCTCCCCAGGCCCGGGTTGCCCAACTTCTGAACCAGTTTATTTGGTAGAACTGTATTAAAAGCGGAGCTAACATCTATGAAAAGCATCCTCACCTAGGATTTACTGCTGTCCAAGTGTGTGAGGGCTGTGTGGAGGGCTATAATGATGGCATCCTCTGTTGACCTGTCTGCAAACTGATGTGGATCAAGATCAACAGGGATGGCAGCCTTAATGTGAGACAAGTGAAGTCTCTCGAAACATTTGGTGATAATGGGGGGGGGGGGGGGTTTAGGGCAACTGGGTGATAGTCATTAATGCAGCTCACTGTGTTCTTCTTAGGCACCAGAACAATAGTGGCTGTCTTGAGGCAGGTAGGAACCATATATTGCAGTAGCAAGAGGTTAAAGATGGTGATAAAAACCTTTGCTAGCTGATCTGACCATGCTTTAAGTCTTAAACCCTTCCTGTTACTCCATCTGGGCCAGTAGCTTTCCTCGCGTTGACTCTGCGCAGGGTGGCTCTGACCTGATTCTGCTGCAACTGGATGGGGTCGTTGCCCCCCTCTTTGGAAGAGCAGGGCAGGTGTGTGCCTTTCTGTTGTGTCGGTTGAAGCAGGAAAAGAACTTCAGGGTGTCTGGTAGGGTGCTGTCTGATGAGTCTGCTGATGTGTGCGTTTCCTTGTAGCCAGTGAGTGTCTTGATACCCTTTCACATATTCCTGGTGTTGTTATCATCAAAGTGCTCCTCAATGAGTTCTTTGTTTTTAAGCTTGTATTTTTTTGATGCCTCTTCACTTCACAAATAACTGCTGGTTATTTCATTATATGTTCAGTATCTTAGGAAAATATTTAGTAATTTACACCATTATGCATAATGGATGATTTATTCCATGCAGCCGCACCTTCCTCTTCTCCTGCACTCCAGTAGTGGACAATATGATGTTGAGACAGTGGTCATTAAATACATAGAAAGTATTTTGATTCCAGATTTCAGATAGAATAAAATAAAATAATAAAAAGGTGCTTATGAAACAATTACTCACTCCTAGTGCAAAATAACACTGTTGAATTAAATCATCATGGTAATGTGACTCTAATGTGTGAAGGACATCAATAATTTTAATCAATGTTCTCATACTACATTTCTACAGTCTGACTTCAGTTCACCACCACATCGTTGGTGTCACCAATTATTCTGTTTTTCAGAATATGGTGATCCATGGTTCAGAGTTTGTATACAGTTGTGCACATTCTACTGTCAAGTTTATTTTTTATATATCATAACCTTTGCTTGGAAAGTTATGTATGTATTTTCAGGCCCTGTTTTGTACATATGCCATGTTTATAAATGAGGTCCCAGATCTGGGGGTTAACATGTATAGAGAGTTCTTGTAGACTGGGATGCTTGAATGCTGTCACTCTCCCACTCTCACACATTTACTCAGGTTTGTTGATTGTGGAGTGGCTGATTCAATTCAATTCAGTTTATTTGTATAGTGCTTTTTACAACTGACATTGTTGCATAGCAGCTTTACAAACAAAAAACAAACAAATTTGGTAAAGAATTTAAACAGTTCTCTATAAATCCTACACATTCTAAATGAGCAAGCCCACTGCAACAGTGGCAAGAAAAAACTCCCTCAGATGACACAAGAAAGAAACTTTAAGGGGAACCAGACTCAAAGGGAATCCATCCTCATTTGGGTGAAACCGGATAAAAATGCAGCAGAATCTTCAGTATAGTTCAACATGAAGTCTAGTTGGTTGTTTTATAAGTGTAGTTCTAAATCATTCATTAAAAGAGTTTATATCACCAGCAGTGAAAAGTCATCTTCACAGTTTGAGTGTAGATTTAGGTCCATATGGATCATCAGTAGCTGGAGCGAGGGGCTTTTAAGATGAGAACTCCAACCAGTTGTATCACATCAGGATGGATCACAGGTTTCAATTTGTTAATGGTGGTGTGACAGTATATCACAGGGTGCCCTCATGTCTGTCTTCCTTCTGGTACTATATTTTCGGTTATGCTGTCATAGACAGTCATGCCAGAGTCCCTCCTTTTACTCTGCTCTTAACCATTACATTCTTATGAACATACTAAACCTAATACCCCCGTTTGTCATGATACACATGCTATTTCTGAGATACCAGTATCTTAATCTTAATCCAAACCTTGTGATCCATCCTGATGTGCTTCTGCTGGTTGGAGTTCTCAACCCTTGCTTCATCTGATAATTTGCACCTAAACAGACACTCAGAAACTGTGAAGATGAATTTACATTGCTGGTAATATAAACTCCTTTACTAAAATGATTTAGGATTACAATCACCATCACAGTTATAAGATAACCAAATAGATTTCACATTAAACTATAGTAAATTTCTCGCTATACGTTTTGTATTTTTATCTGGTATCATCCACATTTGGTGGGTTTCTCTTATGTTTAAATTATTTTCCAAATTTGTGGACTATGTAAAGGTGCTTTGTTACAATGCCAATTGTAAGAAGTGCCATATTAATTCAATTGAATTGAATTGTTACACCTGATTGAGTTTACAAGCATTTTAGGAGGGGATGATCCTTTATTCATCTCAGTGGTGAGTGTGTGTGTGTGTGTGTGTGTGTGCGTGTGTGTATTTATTTCAGACAAAACGCAACAAAATATGAGAATTTTGAATGGAGGGGTTGTTTCCTATACCCCCTGTATTGTGATAATTGCGATGATCATAAGTTGGGTAAATATAGAATTTAAGTCTACTTTTAATTATTTCCTTGTGTAAGAATACAAACTGAGACAGTTTAGTTCCCACCTCATTTTTGGACCCCTGGCACAGCATGACACAAAAGGGACTTGTGTAAAAGAGTAATCAAAGTACAGAATTACATGAAATATAACTAGGGACTTAATGCCGCTCAGTAGAAGTTTCTTCCTAAATGATCTCTTGAAACTTTGACCTGTAGCTCTGCTTAATACATAGAGCACAGATGGCAGGGAGACAGCAGTGATATGTCTCCCTTGTTTATAGAGATCCCCATCTGGCAATCTAAGGAAAAAAGAAAAAACATCACATCCTAATTATTAAGTGTTTGCTGTATTCCACTCAAACAGAAAACACACACACTCTCATTCTCCAATTTACTAACTAGACATAATACAGCATTCACCTCATTTTTGACTACCATTTTTTAACTATCATTTCAGTATATATATATTTTTCACTATCGCAATGCCCCACTGGTTTAACAAAGGATCACAACTCAATCATAAATAATTGATAAACTGATTTTAGCTAATAAAAATATTTTATTAAAAAAAAAAATCAAACAAATTATACCCGTATGATCATATGGGGTTGCAAAGTGGCATATTGGTTTGCACATCCAGCTCACAGCAGGATAATGCTGGGTTTGAGTCCCAGGCTCAGTGAGGGTGTTTCTGTTTTTAGTTTCCTCCCACAGTCCAATGACATGCACATTAGACTAACAAGCTTTTACAAATTATCCTAGGTGTTCAAACTGGGCCTCATCCAAGAACATTTATTATTAGTATTCATAAACCTTTGTACCTTTCTAGTAAGCTGTGTTAGTACAAATGAGCCATGCCAGATTTAACATCTCGAATGTCCAACATAACTGTGAAACTAGGTTGCATAAAAATCACGAACAGCACCTGTGTGTGTGTGATTGCACATGTTCATGAGAACTGAATATGTGCAAAATTTACACCCTATTACTACCATATAAGGCTACACTTCCCGTAGTATCTGACTGGAAGTTTTATTCAAAGAAATGGAATCGAAGTTAATAAAAAACTTTACATGCTACAAAATTTAAGTTCTCTTTTCAGAGATTCAAAAAGGAAAAGGGATCATTGTAACATGTGTGAACAAGAGAATTAAAAGACCTGCTAAAAGTAAGCAACATACAGTAGCTGTAAGTGCAATATAACCTGTAGTTGCATATTTGTACATGTCGTGGAAATCTAAACTGTCACAGCAACAATTCATCAGTTTCTGCAAATAAATCCACATGGTATTGGAATATACGCTCAGTTCCCAGGGCCTGACGCACTAAAGCTTCCAAAAGTAGCAAGTCAGCAGAATGATCCGTATGTTGTTAGTACCTACATGAAAATTCTGATTATTAAAAGATCAGTGAAGAAAGTAAAACTTCCCAGAAATTGTTCATATGTGACATTTACTAACTAATCTGTTAATATGCCTGGTTCTTGCATGAAGGCTATTGTCTCTTTATATCTTCTCATTAACACAGTGTTTCAGGTATGCTAGAGCATGAAAAACAAACAGATTTTGAGATTGGGCTTCCCAAGACTGGAATTAAGATGCCTGAGCTATAATTTAGTAGGATTATTTAAATAATTTCAGAATCAATCCTTCCTGATTCTAAAAGATACAGTCACCATATTTGAGGACACCAACTCATGTATAAAGTGTAATTTTGTTTATAAGTTGACAAACATGTATCTTAATTATAAATAGAACTTATTTTATACCTTTGGGGTCACAAAAATTATTAATTCATTTGAGAAAAAGGAAGGAAGAACAAATTTTAGAATAGCAAAAAAGGAGAGCTACACACCTGTAGGGCTCACATCAATCCATTTGTTGATTGAGGCTGAAATGAGCTTTGCATATCTTACAGAAGCCAGGGCCTGAGTGCAAACCAGCGAGGATGCACACACAGAAAAAGAAGGAACAAAAAGAAGATCAGAAGAAAGGTAGAGGGAGAAAACATAGGCAAAGTCTAAATGGACTAAAAACACACAAACAAAAAAAACTCCAAAACCTTACAATTCTTCACTTACAACCCTTTACTCATGGCTCCAAAATCAAATTAATTAATGCAAAATGAACTTTCCTTTTAAAACTGGTGACTTTATTGTACATTGAGGTTTTCTGTGTTCTTAGCCAGATAATGTGTACAACCACTAGCAAAAATTATGGAATCACCACACTTGGTGAATATTTACCTAACTTAAAAAAAAACAACAACAAACAAACCTTATTTGCTTATAAACAATTATAGATATAGCAGAAAACTTTTTTGTTTAATAGTTAGAAATTCAGCTAAAATGCCCCAAACAAATTAAATAAAGTTATGTCCATCAATGGCATATTTATTCCAAATCAAGTAAGGGAAAAAATATGGAATTACTCAACTTTGAGGAAAAAATACAAAATAACAAATGTTAATTGCATTTATAAAACAAATACAGTCACAAATCTGAAAATACTAATTACAATGCAGTGAAAAAGTGTATTTGCAGACCTTAGCAAGCTGCTGGACTTGGCTAACTGAAAGGAAATGTGGCCCCAATTAGAGAGCTGTTAACTAAAACAATGGAAATAACATAATGCCGTCAAGAAGGAAGTCCAGCATGAATCATGCTAAGATGTTGGATGCTCCCTAACAGTTATGCCTAAAATTAGTGCTGGTATACAGTAGTGTGCAGTGAAGATTATACTCCACCCCTTTTGTCTAAAAGGGCTCCTAATAAAAAGAGGTAAAAATGACTCATCTATAATTTTTTTTGTCAAAATGTATTGAACAATGCTATTGTAGGCAATGAGAATCAAAAAAATAATTCAGACAAGTATATTGAAGTAAAAGTATGGCTAAAAAACAAAAACACTGAAAATACCAATTGTTTAGAAAAACTGAAAAAAAAATTTTTTTTTGACTTTTGCATAGCATGAATGAACTTCAAACCATATGGAATGCTTTAGCAAGTGAAGAAATTAAAAAATATGGGAACACTATGCCTGAAAGGTCAAATGCTGTAATCAAAGTAAGGGGTTTTTCTCAAGAAAGAGACTGTTATTTTTGTTATTACTATATATTGTTTATTTACTTATTCTCATCAATATGATCCAATGTTACATGAAATAAATACTTGAATAGTACTTGGTTTCTGAGTTATCTTCATTTTGTTAAGTGTATAAACATCAATGTATTTTTTTAGTTCTTCACTTGCTAAACCATTCTATATGGTTTGAAGTTCATTCATGCTATGCAAAATTCAAAAGAATATTTGCGACAGCTTTCAATTTCTGAAAAATTGGCATTTTCAGTGTTTTTTGTTTATTAGCCATACTTTTACCTCAATATACTTGTTGGAATTATTTCTTTTGGTTGTCATTGCCTACAATAGCATTGTTCAACACATTTTCACCAAAAAAATGATAGAGAAGTAATTTTTTTACCTCTTTTTATTAGGAGCACCTTTAGACAAAAGTGGTGGTGTATAATCTTCACTACACACTACTGTAAACAATATGGGAAGGGTAAAAAAAAAATAATAATAAAAAAAAAAAGAAAACATGGATAGAGTAAGGAAGATGGTAAAGCCAGTAAAGACAACTGAATGTAATATGCCTTTAAAAGTAGACATTGCACATCAAAATAAATGAACAGGAACAGAAGTCACTGTATGTAACAGAAGTGTAAGAAATGGGCGGAATAAGATGAGATTAAAGTTAAATGAAGTCATGCATGGCTTCTAAAATGTAAGTAACACTCAGTGATAAATTACAAGTCTACATTGGCCAAGGAAATGATGCCAATCAAATGCAACATGTAAAGACAACTGTCTGAAGGAAACAATCAAATTAACCATTCAAATTTGTTAAAGGATGCATGTCAGGTAAAGGAATAGGGGGGATGGGAATATAGGTTTGGTGATGATCCTAGATATTTTGAAGCTTTTCTTCAGAAAAGGCAGAGAAACTCAATGACATGGCCAGCAAAAAAAGTCCAGATCTAATGGTTTACATTTAAAAAATCGGTCCAGGACAAGGCTCCATCCGTCAAAGGTGATCTATCAACTGCTATCTGTGACAGTTGGATCCAGCTTATATTGAATACGTAGAATATTGTTCTTCATTAGTGAAGTCCATGACTCGAGGAATTCAGACCTGCAGAGGAACAACAAAGCACCAACTGTGAATTTCTTTTGTTGATGATGCCATATTTTTTCTCAATACTGAGTGACTCAAAATTGTTTCTTATACTTGACTTGAAAAATGCTTTTAATTGAAATTAGTATTTTAACTGAAATAAAATTAGTTTGAGGTATTAAAGCCAATACACTATCTATTAGCTATTCTGCTTTTTGTTGTGTGATATGTTTATTTGTTAAAAATAAATAAATAAATAAAAACAGGGAAATTGTTAGTTAGGGATTAATTGGATATGGCGGTCAGGTCAGGAGATTCAGATTTAGAATACTTTATTGATCCTGGAGGAAATTGTGTGCACAAAGTGTCTCCATACCAAGTAAAAAATAAGATGAGATAAAGATAAAAGTCTCTAAAAATAAAAGTCTCATGGAAAATTACACATATCTAAAATATATGTGTGTTTGTGTGTGTATGTGTGTGAGTATTATTAATATTTATATAAACAGATACAGAATGAGTCCTGTCAGTGAGTAATATGTACAGTATTATCAATATGAAAAAAAGTAGAATGTAAATGTAGTGCAAAATGCAAATGTATAACAGTGGTTGTTGTTGCTATATGGAGGAGTTTTAGTACAGTTTAATGGCCACGGGTAGAAATGATTTCCTGTGTTGTTCAGAAGAGCATTTAGGTGGTATCAGTCTCTCACTGAACATGCTCCTGTGACTGATCATCAGGTTGTGAAGCGGGTGGGAGATATTGTTCAGTATTGTCTTTATTCTGGACAACATTCTCCTTTCCAACTCTACATTAATGGCCTTAGAATGAGGCATGGCATCTTCCACTGCACTGGGACCTTCTGTAGAGTCAGGCTCATTGTGAAGATGTAATGTAAGACTTCACATGGCTGGGGGCACAGGCTTTAAGGACATGAGGGCTCATGTCATCCGGTCCTGCTGCCTTGGCTGAGTGGAGTCTTTTCAGCTGTCTTTGAACCTTGTTATAGATGAAGCTGACAGGTGGGGGAGGAGTGTCGGGTCTATAGTCGGGCAGAGGTGCAATAATGCATTTATTCTGCATTTATAG
Organism: Neosilurus mollespiculum; assembly: GCA_030014195.1. Taxonomy (NCBI): domain Eukaryota; kingdom Metazoa; phylum Chordata; class Actinopteri; order Siluriformes; family Plotosidae; genus Neosilurus; species Neosilurus mollespiculum. Next base: position 15,391 of record JAQMYF010020894.1, read on the forward strand.
TTCTTTTTATATATACTTCTGTATGCTATATTTTATTTCTATTTTATTTTATATA